>JANWGL010001281.1:0-27310 GCA_025200755.1 Ceratobasidium sp. C01
TTCGCAGGCCGGGAGGCACGGCCAATCAGCTCGAGCCGCCTCCGGCGGCTTTGGGTTCTCCCACTAGCACCGCACACACTAGACTAGGTATTGTAGTGGCTCGATTGTACATAGTATAGCTATATATATTACTATCACTCTCGCCCATGGACGGTGCGAGCCAACCCCGACCAGAGCGCGAGTTGCTATCTTTTCCTATATAGCGTTCCACGAGCCCAGCAAGCACGCCGATGTCCAATGGAATAATCAATTTACGATTTCAAAATAACGCCGGTTACCTCGTAGCAGCTGCGTCGTACAATGACTGGTATACCTAAAAACCCAGTCTATCATGAATGAGTCCAAGGAAGTCGACTCGGGCGACGATAAGGTCCTGCGAGTTCTCCCATACCGTGGTGACTCTAAATTTAGAGAGCCTTCCTTGCAACGGGGGAGGAAACCGCATCGATGTGCTTCCATTTTACGTCCCCAAACATATGCGCGCTTCATTGCTTTCTTTTGGCGGTCCATGCCTGTTCGTACTGCGTCATCGGTATACCTGGCCCTTGTTTATCAACCGTGTTCGTACTTTCATATGAGATGAACAGGAAAGAACCTCGCCTTTGAAGGGCGGGGAATGTTCGAGTTTGAGACAGCGGATGTTCTCGAGAGTTGTCCAGACCCACGAACCCAGTCAGCGTACAAACTTGCAGGTTTGCGAAGCTATAAAGTATACTCGCCTGAAACATTTCGCAATGTCTAACAAAGAGGATTCTCAGATCTAGGTCTTAACCGGGTGATGGAATGGTTACAGTCGTTTGACACTCGAGTAGATACCTTAGAACTAAAATAGACCGAGGCGTACCGGAACATCTTCGAACCTGTCGTTCCAACTCAATTCTGAGAAAAGCTCTATCTCAACGGTATGATTTAGCGATCATAGGTCGTGGTTTTGGTGTTTTAAATACGGTGGGCGACTGCCGAAAGGGCTTATAGCATGCTGGCTGGGGTTGAGGAGATCAAAATGCCCATCATTAAGATTTCCATTCGAACCCACGCAAGTAGCATACTAGTCCCTCCACCTACATCCAGTTACTCAGGAGTTCTATGCTTATCGCAAGCGAATTAAATTACACGCATATACCTTGGCGGGACAGCTTGATGCCGTTCTCCCATCACGTTCCTCCAAACCAGAGCGCGGGACATGAGAAGGTAAGTTTGTGTAATATTTCAGATCAGGATATCCACAACGACTCTTGAGCAGGTCATACTGTGAGAGTATAAGCGACTCAAAGCTATGATGCCCTCTTGAAGTAGAATCTATACATCGAGGTCAGGGCTGTGTGAGATACAAGCTATGTTGTGGCTTTCACTTTACATTTACATTTGTCTGTCGCGTAACTGAGTTAGCTTGCATGATTTACTTCTCACTATTTCAATCCGTTCACAGGGGAGCGAAATTGTGGCGACGGTCAATTCATGTAGAAAGTGCCGGGAGATAGCGTGTAGCACTCGCATATATTGACCCGTTTCTGATGCTTTAGCTGTTTCAATCGCCGATAAAACTCTTGACTTACACTAAGAATGGAGGGGCTCCTAGTCGACATTTCAAGCGTGTTTCAACTGCAAGGACTGGTGTACAGCTTTTACGCCAAGTTTCAGAGGGCAAGATTGTATAGCCTAGTACGCCCACGCAGGCGTTTCTTCGACGGAAACCGTCGCACCGTGATTCAGGTAACTACTCACTGGGAATCGCAGAAGGCGCTACATAGAACCGAATTGTCGACTATCTTTTGCACATCTAGATCAATAATTGTAGTCGCTGCTATTCATTCTCTCTCACTGTAACTCTGACCTCTTGACTAACCCTTTTGTCTTGACATACTTGCCTAGTTATTTTGATTGTAGTTATGTCGCTGAAGTAATAGATAAGCCAATGCATACTATATTGGCATTGAAACATGAGCGATACAATTAAACTCGTTCCATGCGGGCTCATGATGCGCTTACTTCCGTTGATGCGTGAAATAGGAACCAACGGTAGCGTTTTCCGCTTTGGCTAATTTCTACAAATCTGTATATCGTTTGGTGCGGGCCACGGAATGCAAAACCAGCCACCTTCGTTAAACATTTGTGAGCTTCCGAGCACCTGGAGAGTGATTGATAGGTATTCGGCGATTTACAGCCGAGCATGGCCATCCATTCGCCACAATGTATGCGCCGCGGCGTTGGTCCCCGAGTATTTTCTGATGATTCGATAGCCTGCTTCCTGTTTGCCAAACATTCTCTGTTGGCTTTTGTGGTAATCTGACTCGTATTCAATCCCCAGTCCTGTAATCGCCACCAGCGCTTTCGCGTTCTCGCGTGCTCGTTATTTGTCAACGTTTGGTTGGGAAGAGCAAGCGCGCAATGCATAAAATGTCACACTCAGGGTCGATCTCACGTGTTCGGGTCACTGCCACACTCTCGCCCTTGACATCCACTCTACTCTCAGGCTTCCGTCGCCTGGATATCTGCTGCCAATTAATTGTTCTACTTTGATTATCATTGTCCTCTCTTCCCCTGCTACGTCATCCACCGCCCGTCATATCCCAGGGTCTTCCTACGTCATCGACTGTCAATAGAGCCCGAGCGCGTCCATGGCTTCGAGAGATGTAGCGCCTTTGAGGCGATGGGATGTGGGCAGCGAAGTCAATTCGATCGCAATATCACATGATAGCACCCGCATTGCCTCAGCCTCACAAGATCATCTCGTGCGTGTGTGGGATTTGCGTACCGGAGCTCTTGTTCTAGGCCCTCTAGAAGGTCATACCGATGGGGTTCTGTCTGTAGCCTGGTCGCCCGACAATACTTGCATCATCTCTGGCTCGGGTGACTGCACCATCCGCATGTGGGACGCACACGCTGGCGCTCCCGCAGGGGACCCGCTTGAGGGACATACTAGCTGGGTCTATTCGGTGGTGTTCTCTCCTAACGGTGCTCGCATTGTCTCTGGCTCGGAAGACCAGACGATCCGCTTGTGGGACGCACGCATCGGCGCCCCAATAGGGGAGCCGCTCAGGGGACATGTCGACACAGTTTTCTCGGTGATGTTCTCGCTTGACAACACTCGTATCATCTCTGGTTCAAGGGACAAGACTATTCGCTTGTGGGACGCACGTACCGGTGCTACCATAGCCGAGCTGTTTGAGAGAGCTACCGGCCCGGTCTACACGGTAGCTCTCTCGCCTGACAACAACGTCATCAACTCTGGCTCTTATGACAAGACTATCCGCATGTGGGACGCACGCAACGGCACCCCTATACGCGAACCGCTCAGGGGACATATTGGCTTCGTCTCCCAGGTGGCGTGCTCAACCGACGGCACATGCATCGTCTCTGGCTCGACGGACACGACCATCCGCATCTGAGACGCATACACTGGTGCCTCCTTAGGCGAGCCGCTCAAGGGCCATACTGACACCGTTCGGTCGGTAGCTATTTCCCCCAACAACACCCGCATCGTCTCTAGTTCCAACGATAAAACTATATGTGTCTGGGAAGTACCGCAGATCATAGCCTCGGTGGACACGGTGACGAGAAGCGCTGTAAGTGCCTCCCACCTGCTCTTCGTGCCACCTGTTAACATTCAAATCTAACAGGGCCCCCCCTTGTCTGGTTTGGCGATCAGCCCCCCTATGCCACCAGACACCCAAGGGAACTCAAACACGTCAATGACTTCTGGAAATGTAGCGCCTCTGACGCGGTGGAATGCAGGCAGTGGAGTCAAGTTGATCGCAATATCACACGACGGCACTCGCATTGCCTCAGGCTCAGGGGACGAGGTCCGTGTGTGGGATTTACATACCGGGGCTCTTGTTCTAGGTCCACTCCAGGGCCATATTAAGGAGGTTCTATCCGTAGCTTGGTCGCCCGACAATAATTGCATCATCTCGAGTTCGGCGGACCGGGTCATCCGCATGTGGGACGCACGAACCGGCACTCCTATAGGCAGGCTGCTGAAGGGACACAAGGACGTGACCTGGTCGGTGGCGTTCTCTCCTAACGGTGCTCGTATTGTCTCAGGCTCGTGGGACCGCACCATACGGTTGTGGGCGGCACACACTGGCGCTCGAATAGGAGGACCACTCAGAGGGCATACTGGTCGGATTTTCTCAGTGAAGTTCTCGCTCGACAGTACTCGTATCATTTCTGGCTCCTATGACAAGACTATCCGGATGTGGGACGCACGCACCGGTGTTGCCATAGGCGAGCCGCTCAGGGGACATACCGCCGCAGTCTACTCAGTAGCGTTCTCACCTGACGACAAACGCATAATCTCTGGCTCGTATGACAAGACTATCCGGGTGTGGGACGCACGTGCTGGCACTCTCATATGCGAACCACTCAGGGGACATACTAGCTATGTCTACTCGGTAGCATCCTCGAGTGACGGCACACGCATTGTCTCCGGCTCGTATGATAAGACCATCCGCATCTGGGATGCAGAGACTGGCACCCCCTTAGGCGAGCCGCTCAAGGGGTATACCGCCGCAGTCTGGTCGGCAGTATTCTCACCCGACAACACCTGCATCGTCTCCGGTTCTGGAGATGGGACTATATGGGTCCGGGATGCGCCGCGGCGCATAGGCTTGTTAGATGCACCGGCGAGAACCGCTGTAAGTACTTCCTGCCTGCTCTTCGCGCTGGCGTTTGATATTTAAGTCTAGCAGAGTCATCCCTTACCCGGACTGGCAACAGATACCACAGTAAGCCATATGATTCATGTGATTGGTTGGGTCCACTGATGAAAACATGGCAGCTCGCGCCCTCGCCTGATGTTGGAATAATCGACGAGGTTATAATCGATGAGGTAAGCCTTTTGCTTTACGCGCATACATGCGTTTAGCAGATCCTATTTTTCTTTTCCGGTGTTTAACCATCCTCTTTCGGTAGCACCCACCCGCGCCGGAGTTGGTGGTCGACACCAAGGCAAGGATTTCGACTATATATGTGGACGATCGGGCTCACTCACGAAAATATAATAGACCGTCCCCTCATCCAACATTGCCACAAACAAAGGAGTAAGCACATCATCACTTTGTTTTTACTTTGGTGATCTCATCTATAATAACCCCCAGACCTTACCCTCGTTCGATATCGTGACCGAGGTGATTATGCTTACTTTACATCATCCGTGCATTCCTATTTATGTTAACACTATAGAACAAGCCCTCGTTTGACATGGTCACCAGTCAGATGGTGAGCATCTTGTCCACATGCTATATCTGTGGATGTTTCGTCTTACCTCTCACGGTCTCGTAGTCAGTTGACGAACTATTCGAATGCCTTGTCAAGCATGGATGCTGCGACCTCACATCCTCCATCGATGTCAGCCAGACCTCATCAAAGGTGATGGCATCCGGAGGCTTCGGCGACGTGAGACGCATGGTGACAGCAGATGGCACCGTCGTCGCACTTAAGACGCTTCGACTACACATCTTGAGCGAAGATGGCGATAAAGCAATCAAAGTACTCTCCCTTTTTTCATACCTATTCATACCTAGATTGATGGTAATAACGTTCTCCAGCGTGCCGTTCGCGAGCTGTATGTTTGGTCAAGACTTCGTCATGTCAATATCCAAGAGTTGCTAGGCGTTATCGTTTTTCAGGACGGACTCGGGATGGTATCCGCATGGAGAAATGAGGGACATCTACGGCAATACATTCAGAAGAACCCCGGCGTGGAGCGTCATCCGTTGGTATGCCCGACACCGTTATCAGCCTCTCATTGACTCAATTTCACCTTGAAGTGTATCCAAGTAACTTCAGGTCTGTCATACCTTCACGGTATACAAATGGTAAAAGAAATTCTCTGATGGCCTCATACACCAAGGCTAACATGGAAACCGCAGGTTCATGGTGACCTGAAGGCAGTAAGCCTACTAACGTCCAGTTGCTAATGTTGAAAACACTAAATTTACCCTTGTTTCATCCAGATCAACGTGTTGGTGACCGACGAAGGCGTGCTTAAAATAAACGACTTCGACTACGCAATGTTTTCTGAAACCTCGCTTCAGTTCTCCACGACAACTAGGCCCGGGGGAGGGACACTCCGATGGATGGTGAGTCCTCTTCAAGTCATCCATTAGTGATTTACGTAAGTTTGTTAGGCGCCTGAGCTGCTGCAGAAGGAAGAAGATAATGACGATGACAAGGAAGCTACTCCAACTCTTACTACAAGGAGCAAGCAGACAGATATATATGCCCTTGGTATGGTAAGTACATGGTATGCGCTTACATAGATGCATGCCGCTAACCTATTCTCATCAGACGATGCTAGTAAGCCATTATATTTTGCTCAGTGATCTGACTACCCAACTAACTCCCCGCAGGAAATCTTGACCGGCAAGGTACCATATAGTGAATACCGAAGTGAAATGGGCGTATATTGTGCCTTTGCGTCGCGACAACCCCCGAACCGACCGAAGGAACTTCCTCTACCAGATGGGATGGGAGATCCTATGTGGAACCTCCTTCTAGCCTGCTGGGACCATGAGCCATCTAGTCGACCGGACGCAGCATCGGTGTTGTCAACGGTGAGCGATCTTGTTTGTACAAAATATCTGTAACTGATCGGTTGTTTATCTTTTAGTTGCACGGGTTCGCTACTTGACTATGTATAAACTACTGAGGGAAGCTATGGAGTTATCGGGTATCGGCGTCGTTTTAGGTTAGGCCTTGTATCATGTTACCTCTTCTCTCGCTCTCGGGGGTTCTTGGTTGCTGTGTTGCTTAATATGTCCGAATGCATACTATATCATACGCCACCCGGAAGTGGAACGTGACCGGGAAGTAGAACAGAAGGTCTACTACCTGGATTGTGTCAAATAACTTAACTCAAGCTGTTACGTTTAGAAGCAGCTTGTATATTCACTACATATGGGGGGAAATAGAGACATAACATTTTAAATAAATAAAAATATAGTTGGCATTCTCAGATCCGGGGGCAGAATCAGAGCTGAAAAATGACTTAAGTGAATATTCTTCCTAACCACCGCACATAATACTATCTCAATAAAATTATTGATAGACGTAGTACTCATAGCAAGCCTTCTTCTAGTTTTTCATCATCCGCAGCGTGAGCCTGCTTCATTGCAGTCTCAATGCCGTGGCGTAAACACGTGATTACCTCCTTAGGAGCGGCCTCATCTCTTTGACCCCACCACCGTTTCGGTTTTTGATACGTCCTTTACGATTTTGCGTTACGATTGTACCCCTTCTCACACTGCGCTTTCTCTATGTTGTAGCAGTATAAATATAGTATTCAGAAAATGCGGCGACGTACATATGTAGAAAGGACCGGAGAGATCGTGTGAAGTGCTCGCATATACTGTATTGTCCCGTTATCCGATGCTCTAACTGTTTCAATCGCCGATCGAACTCTTGATTTATAGCAAAAATCGAGGGACTCCCAGTCAATATTACAAGCGCGTCTTAGCTGAAAGAACTGGGGTACTGCTCAAACGTGAAGCTTTAGAGGGCAAGACTGTACTGCCTCATGCACCCACACAGGCGTTTCTTCGAGGGAAACCGTAGCACCGTGATTCAGATAACTACGCGTTAAGAATCACAGAAGACGCTGCGCAGAATTGGATTGTCGGCTATCTTTCGCACACCTTGGTCGATAATTGTAGTCGCTGCTATTCGTTCTGTTTCACTATAACTCTGGCCTCTTGAGTCGCCCTTTTGTCTGGAGATATATGCTTAGTTATTTGGTTGTAGCTACGTCGCTGAAGTAACAGATAAGCCAATGCATAGTATATCGGCGTTGAAACATGAGTAGTACAATTACACTCGTTCCGTGCGGACTTATAAATATGCGTACTTCTGTTGATGCGTGAAATGGGAACCAATGGAAGCGTTTGCCACATTGGCCAATTCGTACCAATCTGTATATCGTTTAGATGAGGCCACGGGTTGCGGAACCAAGCGCCTTCGTTAAACATATGTGAGCCTCAGACCACCTGCAGAGTGGTCTATAGATATTTAACAATTTGCAGCCGAGCACGGTCATCCGTTCGTCACAGTGTATGCGCCGCGGCGTTGGTTCCCGAGTATCTCCTGATAACTCGATAGCTTGCTTCCTATTTTCGAGACATTCTCTGTTAACTTTTCCAGCAATCCGACTCGTATTTAATCTCCTGTCCTGTAATCACCAATGGCGCTTTCGTGTTCTCGCGATCTTGTGATATGTCAATGTTTGGTTAGGAAAAGCAAGCGCGCTCAGGGTCAATATCACGTGTTCGAGTCACTGCCACATTCTCGCCCTGAACGTCCATCCAGGCTTCCGTCGCCTGGATATCTGCGACGAATTAATTGTTCTATCTTAATTGTCATTATTCCCAATTCCCCTGCTACGTCATCCGTCATAGCCCAGGTCTTCCTACGTCATCGAGTATCAATACAGCCCGAGCACGTCCATGGCTAAGAGAAATGTAGCGCTCCTGAGCCGGTGGAAGGTGGGCGATATGGTCAATTCGATCGCAGTATCACACGATGGCACCCGATTTGCTGTAGGCTCACATGACCGTCTCGTTCGTGTGTGGGATTTGCGTACTGGGGCTCTTGCTCTAGGTCCTCTCACAGGTCACACCGACGAGGTTCGGTCTGTAGCCTGGTCTCCCGACAATACTTGCATCATTTCTAGCTCGTCTGACGCGACAATCCGCATGTGGGACACACAAACTGGCGCTCCTTTAGGCGAGCCGCTTAGGGGACACAACAGCCGCGTTTGGTCGGTGGCATTCTCTCCTAACGGTGCTCGTATTGTCTCTGGCTCAGATGACCGCACCATCCGCTTGTGGGATGCACGTACCAGCGCTCCTTTAGGGGAACCGCTCAGAGAACATACCGGCACCGTTTACTCGGTGATGTTCTCTCTCGACAGTACTCGCATCATATCTGGCTCCGGGGACGGGACTATCCGCATGTGGGACGCAGGTACCGGCACTCCCATAGGCCAGCCGCTCATTGGACATACTGGTTCAGTCTTCTCGGTAGCAATCTCGTCTGACAACAACCGCATCATCTCTGGCTCGTACGACAAGACTATCCGCATGTGGGATGCACGAACCGGCACTCCCATAGGCGAGCCGCTCAGGGGACACACTGACTGTGTCTACTCGGTGGCACCCTCGCCCGACGGCACACGCATCGTCTCCGGCTCGCGTGATAAGACGATCCGCATCTGGAGCGCACAAACTGGCGCCTCTTTGGGCGAGCCGATCAACGGGCATTCCAGCGACGTCGCCTCGGTGGTGTTCTCAACCGACAACACACGCATCATCTCCGGTGCTGGCGATACAAGCATACGTGTCTGGGAAGTGCTGCAGAACGTAGCCTCGTTTGACGCGGCGACGAGAACCGCTGTAAGTGCTTCCCACATGTTCTCCGCACTGGTGTTTAACATTCCAATCTCACAAGGTGGATCCTCGCCTGTTCTGGCGGCCAGCACGACGGTAACCTCCTCACGATATATTTAGTTTATTAAGCTCACTTTCCAAAATATGACAGCTTGCGCCCTCGACCGATGTGATTAAAATCGATGAGGTAAACACGTTATCCCCTTGCTTGACGCGCTTTACTGGCGCCTGACAACCTTCATTTGGTAGGATCCGTCCGCGTCCGAGTTGGTGATCGACATGAAGGTGGTTCCCTCAAATATATATCTGGGCTATCTGGAGTTCTCACGATCTCATAACAGAGCGCCGTTTTGTCCAACGATGTTACAACCGGAGGTGTAAGCGCATCCCACTGTGTTTTATGTGGGCATTCCAAAACATCATGATCCCACAGATTCCGCCCTCACATAATATTGTCACCGAGGTGATTTCACTTGCTGAGCGTTATCCGCACATGCTCATTTGCGATATCACTACAGAACGAGCCCTCGTTTGACATGGTGACTAGTCAAATGGTAAGCACCTTGTCCGCATCTTCTCTAGCCATTTATTCAGACGCTCCGAGTACACATTTTGCGTGAGGAAGGAGATAAAGCTATCAAGGTAATCTCCCTTTTTCCCTCATACCCATCTCTACCTAGGTTGATCGGAACATCATTCTCCAGCGAGCCGTTCGAGAGCTGTATGTTTGGTCAAAGCTCCGCCATACCAATGTTCAAGAATTACTGGGCGTTATTGTTTACAAGGACAGACTTGGGATGGTATCCGCGTGGAGGAAAGAGGGACACCTGCAGCGATACATTGAGAAGCACCCTGGCGCGGAGCGCCATCCGCTGGTATGTCCGGCACGGCTATTGGACCCTTAGTGACGTAGTGACGCATTTCTTGCCCTATAGCGTGTCCAGCTAGCCTCGGGTCTACTATACATTCACGAGATTAAGATGGTAAGAGATACTCCCCTAATTGCTTGATACACCAAGGCTGAGATGAAAACCACAGGTCCATGGCGACCTTAAGGCGGTAAGCCTTCTGATACTACGTTATCGACGTAACATACCTTTGCAATTCTTTCTCCAGATCAACGTATTGGTGTCCGACGACGGCATGCTCAAAATTAACGACTTCGACTATGCGATGTTCTCCGAGACTTCCCTAAAGTTTTCGGCGACAACCAGACCTGGAGGAGGAACACTCCGATGGATGGTGCGTGTTTCGCGAATGATTAGCTACTGGCTAATGAATCCCTGTCAGGTGCCGGAGCTCCTGCAACCGGTGGACGAAACCGACGATGACGAGGAAGTCGCTCCGACTCCTGCTACGAGGAGCAAGCAGACAGATATATATGCGCTTGGAATGGTAGGTACACGATATGTGTTTGCAGACACCTCATTCTAACCCATTCCTATCAGACTATGCTGGTAAGTCACCACGCCTGACTTGGTGATCTAACAACTCAACGCCGCACAGGAAATCTTGACCGGCAACGTACCTTACACTGAATACCGAAGTGAGATGGGCATATATAATGCTATTGCGTCGCGGAAGTCCCCGAGGCGACCGAAGGCACTGCCTCTCCCCGACGGAATGGGAGATGCTATGTGGCAGCTGCTTCTTAGTTGCTGGGATTACGAGCCATCTAGTCGACCAGACGCAGCGTCGGTGTTGGCAACGGTAAGTGGCTTTGCTTGGGTAAATCATCCAGGACTAATTAGCTTTCTATACTTTAGTTGAACGGACTTGCTAATTGAGTATATATGCGCTAATGAGGGTAGATTTTCAGTTGTTTTTGTTTCCGAGTGTTTCCCGTTGTTTCTTGTATCATGTATCATGTCCCTCCTCCCGCTGTCTGGTGTTTGTGCTATCGGACTATATAGGTGCTGTATTCAGTCTTTCGTATTCAATACATATTTTGATTTATCATTGTAGCATGCTATCTTTTCCTATATAGCGTTCCACGAGCCCAGCAAGCACGCCGATGTCCAATGGAATAATCAATTTACGATTTCAAAATAGCGCCGGTTACCTCGTAGCAGCTGCGTTGTACGATGACCGGTATACCTAAAAACCCAGTTTATCATGAATGAGTCCAAGAAAGTTGACTCGGGCGACGATAACGTCCTGCGAGTTCTCCCACACCGCGGTGACTCTAAATTTAGAGAGCCTTCCTTGCAACGGGGGAGGAAACCGCATCGATGTGCTTCCATTTTACGTCCCCAAACATATGCGCGCTTCATTGCTTTCTTTTGGCGGTCCATGCCTGTTCGTACTGCGTCATCGGTATACCCGGCCCTTGTTTATCAACCGTGTTCGCACTCTCATATGAGGTGAACAGGAATGAGCCTCGCCTTTGGAGGGCGGGGAAGGTTCGAGTTCGAGACAGCGGATGTTCTCGAGAGTCGTCCCAGTGAGCATACAAAATTGTAGGTTTGCGAAACTATAAAGTATACTCGCTGCAATGTCTACCAAAGAGGATTCTCAGATCTAGGTCTTAACTGGATGATGGAACAATTGCGGTCGATTGACACTTGATTAAATCCCTTAGAACCAAGATAGCGTACCGGAATATCTCCGAACCCACGGTTCCAACTCATGTTTCGGAAAGACCCCTACCTCAACGGTCGGCTTTAATTATCGCAAGTCGTACCATTGGTGTTGTAAATCAGGGTGGGCGACTGCCGAAGTCGTTGAGTATAAGTCTGCAACACTCTCAGCTTACAACATACTAACTGGGGTTAAGGAGATCAACATGCCTATCATTAGGATTTCCGTTCGGACCCACGCGAGTAGAATACTAGTTTCTCCACCTACATCTAGTTACTAGGTAGTTCTATGCTTATCGCAAGTGAATTAAATTACATGCATATACACTGGCTTACTAAATTGATGCAGCACGTGATGCGCACTTTGGTGCGACGGCTGCGTACGGCGAGGGATTCACATTGGCACATAAAGATACTAATATAATATGTACACACATGCCATCTCTACATATGTGTCAAGTATTAAACGATTTCAACGAGTCTCTGATGAGTTATAGCAGGATCTTTGCTCAAATTTGCTGCATGAGTTTTGTAAATTGCAGGCAGCTAAAGCTCAGTTTCGTGTTTTCTGTCTATTTCACCGAATTTTCGGTCAGTTCTGGTCAAACAAAAGCTCTTATGATACCATCCTGTATCCATTGAAGCATTTAGCGAAGTTTGGTGGCAGGGTACCCAGTGAAAATAGGTGCATATATGCGCCCATTTAGGGGGCAGTTTGCCCCCCTTTTGGCGCCACCAGATGGAATCTGAGGATAAACATGTTAATCTACTGGGTTTATGAAGCTTAGATGTGCAATGGATGATGGTCTAGTGCTGTTTCAGATCCTTCTTTTATAGTGAACTGTGTCTTGTATAGATGATGCAGAATATGCCCCCTAATTTAGATTTGCTATAGAACACAATTGAGCCAACGGACATGCTCGAAAGTCGCCGGGTATATACATAGGATGCTTTTAAAGCTACGCTGAGAGTTTCAAAACTGTGGGCAATGTATATATCACCCTCCGAGTTTCCGCTTGCCACTTTGACTATTCCGACCAATCTGCATATCGATTAGTATAGGCCACGGATTGTGGAACCAGCCGCCTTCGCTGAACATTCCTAAGCCTCCAACCATCCGCGGGATGGTTGAGAGGTATTTGGTGACTTGCGGCCGAGTACGGCGTTGGTCCCCTAGGACCTTCTGATGCCACAATAGCTTGCTTCATATTTTCCAGACATTCTCTATTAGCTCTTGCGGCAATCCGACTCGTATTCAATCTCCTGTCCTGTAATCACCACCGGCGCTTTCGCGTGCTCGAGTTCTCGTTGATTGTCAGTGTTTGGTTGGGAAGAACAAATGCGCAACCGGGAGGTGTCACACTCAGGGTCGATCGCACGCGTTCGGGTCACTGCCACGTTCTCGCCCTTGACATCTACTTCACTCTCAGGCTTCCGTCGCCTGGATATCTGTGGCGAATTAAATTTTCTATTTTCATTGTCATTTCTACAATTTCGCGTGCTACGCCATCCACTGCCCGTCATATCCCAGGGCCTTCCTACGTCATCAAGTACCAATAGCGCCCGAGCGCGTCCATGGCTTCAAGAGATGTGGTGCCTCTAATGCGGTGGAATGCAGGCGGTAAGGTCGATTCGATAGCTATCTCACACGATGGCACCCGTATTGCCTCGGCCTCAAGGGACCGGTTCGTCCGTGTGTGGGATTTGCGCACTGGGGCTCGTGTTCTAGGTCCTCTCAGGGGTCACACCAAATTGGTTCAGTATGTAGCTTGGTCGCCCGACAATTCTTGCATCGTCTCAGGCTCATGCGACCAGACTATCCGCATGTGGGACGCACACACTGGCGCTCTTTTAGGCGAGCCGCTCAAGGGTCACACTCACTGGGTTTGGTCGGTGGCGTTCTCTCCTAACGGCGCTCGTATTGTCTCTGGCTCGGGGGACGGGACCATCCTCCTGTGGGACACAGGCACCAGCGCTCCTATAGGGGAACCGCTCAGGGGGCATGCCGACATCGTTCGCTCGGTGATGTTCTCGCTGGACAGTACTCGTATCATCTCTGGCTCATTGGACGGGACCATTCGCATGTGGGACGCAGGCACTGGCACTCCCATAGGCCAGCCGCTCATTGGACATACTGGTTCGATCCTCTCGGTAGCGTACTCGCCCGACAACAATTGCATCATCTCTGGCTCGACAGACATGACGATCCGCATGTGGGATGCACTCACTGGCACTCCCATACGCGATCCGCTCAGGGGACATACTAACTCTATCTACTCGGTGGCGTTCTCAACCGACGGCGCACACATCGTCTCTGGCTCGTTTGACGCGACAATCCGCATCTGGGACACGCACACCGGCGCCACTTCGGGCGAGCCGCTCACGGGGCATACCAGCGGGGTTGCGACGGTGGTGTTCTCGCCCAACAACACCCGCATCGTCTCTGGTTCTTACGATGGAACTATATGTGTCTGGGGAGCACCGCAGAGCATAGCCTCGTTTGACACGGCGGCGAAAGCTGGTGTAAGTCCCTCCCACCTACTCTCCGTGCCGAGGTTTAGCGTTTTAATTTAGCAGGGTCACCCCTTGTCTGATTTTGATGAAATTGGTCTCCCTACATCGAGCATTGATGAAAGCCCGGGCGCATCCTTGGCTTCGACAAATGTGGCGCCTCTGGTGCGATGGGATGTGCACAGTGCAGTCAAAGCGACTGCAACGTCACACGATGGTACCCGCGTTGCCTCTGCTTCACAGGACCAGCTTATCCGTGTATGGGATCTGCGTACTGGGTCTCTTGCCCTAGCTTCTTTCCAGGGCCATACCGGAATAGTTCGATCTGTGGCCTGGGCGCCTGACAATACCTGCATCACCTCTGGCTCGGATGACCGGACCGTCCGTGTGTGGGACGCACACACTGGTGCTCCCATAGGCAAGCCGCTCAAGGGACACACCGGTGAGGTCTGGTCAGTGGTGTTTTCTTCTAACGGCGCTCGTATTGCCTCTGGCTCGTGGGACGCGACTATCCGCTTATGGGATGCACACACTGGCGCTCCCATAGGGAAACCACTCAGAGGACATGACCGCGCCGTTTACTCAGTGATGTTCTCGCTTGACAGCACTCGTATCATATCTGGCTCCGAGGATCAGACTATCCGCTTGTGGGACGCACACACCGGCACTCCCATAGGCGGACCGCTTAGGGGACATGTTGGCGGGGTCTCCTCGGTGATGTTCACGCCTGACAATAGCCGTATCATCTCCGGCTCGATTGACAACACTATTCGCATGTGGGATGCACGTACCCTCGCCCCCATCGGCGAGCCGCTCAGGGGACATACACAATTCGTCTACTCGGTAGCGTCCTCGATCGACGGTACACGCATCATCTCTGGCTCGCATGACAAGACCATCCGCATCTGGGACGCACAGACTTGCGTCTCTATACTCAAGGTGCATACCGCCGAAGTCCTGTCGGTGGTGTTCTCACCCGATAACACCCGCATCATATCTGGCTCTAACGATGGAACTATATGTATTTGGGAAGCGCCGCAAATCATAGCCTCGTTTGAGGCGGCGACGACAACCGCTGTAAGTACCTCTCACCGACTCTCCGTGCCGAGGTTTAATATCCCGATCTAGCAACATCACCCCTCGTCTGGTTTGGCGATCAACGTGAAGGTAGGCTTCCTCGTGATACATACGGTTTACCGCACATCCTCATTTACGTTATCACTACAGAACGCACCCTCGTTTGATATGGTGACCAAGCAAATGGTAAGCGCCTTGCCCACATCTCATGTCTCCGGTGGTTCGTGCTATATATCATGGCCTGGTAGTCCGTTCAAGAACTATTCGACTGCCTTGTTAAGCATGGGTGCTATGACCTTACGTCTTTCATCGATGCCAGCCAGAACTCCTCGAAGGTGATTGCGTCCGGAGGTTTTGGCGACGTGAGGCGCATGGTGACAACAAATGGCACCGTCGTCGCACTCAAGACGCTTCGACTACACATCTTGAGCGAAGAAAGCGACAAAGCTATCAAGGTATTCTCCGTCTTCCTCATATTCATTTCTACCTAGGTTGATTATCGCAACATTCTGCAGCGCGTCGTTCGGGAGCTGTATGTTTGGTCAAGGCTCCGCCATTTCAATATCCAAGAATTGCTAGGTGTTATTGTTTTCCAGGACAGCCTCGGGATGGTGTCCCCTTGGAGAACAGAGGGACATCTCCAGCGATACATTCAGAATCACCCTGACGCGGAGCGTCATCCGCTAGTTCGTCTGGTACTGTTATCAGTCCCCCAGTAACTCATTTTAACCCTCTAGTGCGTCCAGTTGGCTTCGGGTGTATCATACCTTCATGGAATTGATATGGTAGGACCTCTCTGAGAGCTTCATACACCATGGCTAACATGGATATCTTAGGTCCATGGCGATCTTAAGGCGGTAAGCCGGTGGACACTGGGTTACCGATGCGACAACCAATAGTTTTAAACCTTTTTCTCAAGGTTAACGTGTTGGTCACCGACGACGGTGTACTCAAAATCAACGACTTCGACTATGCAATGTTGTCCGAAACTTCCCTCATGTTTTCGACGACTACAAGGCCAGGGGGAGGAACACTCCGATGGATGGTGAGTACTCCGGGAACGATCAATTTGTGGCTTACGCATATTTGCCAGGCGCCTGAGCTCCTGCAACCGGTGGACGATGATGACGGTAACGAGGAAGTTACTCAGACTCTTGCTACGAGGAGCGAGCCGACAGATATATATGCGCTTGGAATGGTAAGCTCATTTGGTGCGCTCACACAGGCACATGACGTTAACCTATTCTCTTCAGACAATGCTTGTAAGTCGTTATATTTTACCTAGTAGTCTAACTGCCCATCACCGCGCAGGAGATTTTGACCGGCAGCGTACCTTACACCGAATACCGAAATGAGATGGGCATATACCATGCCGTTGCATCGCGGAAGCCTCCCAAGCGGCCGAAGGTAATGCCTCTGCCCGACGAGATGAGAGATGCTATGTGGTCGCTTCTTTTGAATTGCTGGGACCACGACCCATTTGCCCGCCCGAACGCGGCGTCGGTTTTGGCAACGGCGAGTGACCTTCGCCCATGTACATCGTCTACGGCTAACTAGTTCTTTATCTTTCAGTTGAAAGGGTTTGGTAATTGACCATATGTATGTTACTGGGGGTACCTACTGAACCCTTAGATGTCCATGTTGTTTTCTATTGCGCCTTGTGTCATGTCGTCGCTTCTCTTGCTTTCAAATGTCCTGCGTCCTTGCGTTGTGCCGTATATCCGTATACCTACTGTATTAGTGCTTTCTTCTTTTATACTCAATGTTATCACCATGACACGATATCCTTATCTACATGATGTTCCACGAGCTCAGTGAATGTCACCGACAGACCACCATCTTGTCAAATAACGCTGTTATGACGTATTCAATATATGAAGCTGAGACAATAACTCCTCTCAAAAGCATTTATGCTGAAGGATATACGTGTGCTTAAGAACCGACCACTTCATGAACAAGTCCGGGGTAGTTGAATTAGGGGAGCATGGAGTTTAACAAAGTCTTCCGTGCCGCAGTTATAATTAATTTAGCAATTTCCTCGCAACGGGGGAAGGAGATGCTTAAATGAGTTTCCCTCGTCCGTTCCCCTAACTTATGCGCTCCTTATTGGTCTCTTTGGCCTGCTTAGGCTTCTTCCCGTAGGATTTCTGGGAGTCACCTGTTATACTTTTGAATGCCGGGGTATCTGCTAGATTTAAATCACGATTCTGGCAAATATGAACGAAGGAGCCAAGCGATACTTCTTCCTCCGCTGCAATGTGATAGTCGTCTACCTTTATAATGCGCTCAGTTCTTCTTTTTGACTATAAAAATTCCAGACAGGACTGGGCTAGCTTATTCCGAAGGGATTCTACCTACGCCTAGTTTTCAGACAATTAATCGCTGACCTCAAGTGAATAAGTTACACGCCGATTCCTGGGGGGTTAGCTTGATGTTTTTGAACGACCACGTTCCTATGGATTGGAGGGTGGGGCAGGGGGCGGCAAGCCTGTGTGGATTTTCCACAGCAGAATGCCCACAATAGCTCTAGCGGAGGTCATAACGAGACAACAGAAGCGAATCGATGCTTCTACGTTCTCGTGAAGCCGAATCTCAATGTCGAAGCCGGAGTGGTGAGAGCTGAAAAGCTATGTTGTTGCGTTCTCCGTACATTTACATTAATTTATCGTAGGACTGAGTTACCTTGTACAATTACGCCTCTAACTGTTTCATAACATTCACAGAGGAGCGAATTTCTAGTGACGAGCAGTATACTTCGGAAACAATGGAAATATGGCGTACAATGATCGCATATAATGTTCCGTTATCTCATGTTCTAGCTGTTTCAATCGCCGGCAAAACTCTTGGTATGCAACAAAAATTAGAGTGCTCCTATTCGATATTTCAAGCGTGCATCAAATGAAAGAGCTGGTGTCATGCTTAAAAGCCTAGCTTCAGAGGGTAAGGTCATAGTGCGCCCGCGTAGGCGTTTCCTCGAGGGAAGCCTTCGTATCGTGATTAATCATCGACTTGTCGGGAATCTCAGTAGTCGGCTAACTTTACACATCTTGATAAATATCTGCACCTGACTGCTTGACTTCCTTTTTGGTTTTGAAATACTTGCCTAGCTGTTCCGATTGTAGCTATATCGCCGAAGCAACAGACAAGCCAAATGAGTTTAGTATCGGAGTTGAGACATATGTAGTACATTCAAACTCGTTTTGTGCGGGCTTTTGATATGCTTCCTTCCGTTGATGCGTGCAATGGGAATCAATGGCAGCGTTCGCTACTTTGGCCTATTCCCACAGATCTGCATATCGTTTAGTGTGGGTAATAGATTACAAAGTCAGTCAACATTGCTCAATATATTTCGGCCTCCGGCCACCCGCTGAGAGATATAAAAGCATAGGGCGATGCGCAGCTGGCCACAGACATCCATTTGCCACAGTGAATGCACTGCGATGTTGGCCCGCAAGCTTCTTCTGGTGGCTTGAGAGCTCGTTTCCTATTTTACAGCTGGTCTCTGATTTTGCAGCGATCCAACTCATTTCCTACCCCGGATTCTCTGCCGACATACTCGCATTCTCGCTCTTTGTCCATGTTTGGTTATTTAGAGTCAGCGCAAGGCGTCAAACTCACGTGTTCTGCTCACCGCCACACTCTCTTCCTCGACACCCACTCGACTCTTTGTTCTACATTGCCCAAACATACGCAGTCAATTTGTTGTTTTCCTTTAATCGTCATTGTTCCGTTTCACCTCTCTAGATCATCAACCTCTCGTAATTGCCCAGGGTCTTCCTACGTCATCGAGCGCCCAAGAGAACCCGAGCACATCCATGGCTTCGAAGGGTGCAGCGCTTCTGATGCGATGGGATGTAGGCTGTAGAGTCAAGTCGAACGCAATATCACATGATAGCACCCGAATCGCCTTAGCCTCCCAGGATCGGCTCGTGCGTGTGTGGGATTTGCATACTGGGGCTCTTGTTCTGGGTCCTCTTAAGGGTCATTTCAGCTGGGTTCGATCAGTCGCCTGGTCGCCTAATAATACCTGCATCGCCTCTGGCTCGGATGACAAGACTATCCGCATGTGGGACGCACGCACCGGCGCTCCCATAGGCAAGCCGCTCAGGGGACACACCGGCTGGGTCTGGTCAGTGGCGTTCTCTCGTAACGGCGCCCGTATTGTTTCTGGCTCAGATGACCACACCATCCGCTTGTGGGACGCACGCACCGGTGCTCCCATAGGGAAACCGCTCAGTGGACACACCGGCTACGTTTACTCGGTGGTGTTCTCACTCGGCAGTACTCGCATCATATCTGGCTCCGCGGATAACACTATCCGCATATGGGACTTGCGCACCGGCACTCTCATAGGCGGGCCGCTCAAGGGACATACCGGCGCAGTCTTCTCAGTGATCGTCTCGCCCGGCAACAACCGTATCATCTCTGGCTCGAGTGACAATACTATCCGCATGTGGGATGCACGCACCGGAACTCCCATCGGCGAGCCACTCAGAGGACACGCTAGCTATGTCTCTTCGGTGGCGTCCTCGACCGACGGCACATGCATTGTCTCTGGCTCGCAGGACAGGACCGTCCGCATCTGGAACGCGCAGACTGGCGCCCCTATAGGCAAGCCGCTCGAGGGGCATACCAACGAAGTTTGGTCGGTGGCGGTCTCACCCGACAACACCCGCATCGTCTCCAGTTCTGACGATGGAGTTCTATGTTTCTGGGTAGCGCCGCAAAACATAGCCTCATTTGACCCTGCGGCGACAAGTGCTGTAAGTGTCTCCCGCCTAATCTCCGTGCTGGTGACTGACATTCCAATTTAGCAGAGTTACTCGTCTGATTGGACGATCGACGCGAAGGTAGGCCTCCTCGGATAAATATGATTTTTTGGGACTCACTTATGAATACATGACAGTTTACACCCTCGTCCGATATAGTAACAATGGATGAGGTCAGTGCATTATCCCCTTCCACTAGGAGCCGGGATATGATGATAATACTCTGTTTGCCGTGCTGGCTTCTAACAATCCTCATCTGGTAGACCCCGCTCGAGACCCAGTTGGTGATTGACTCGGAGGCAAGTTTCTCAGATGTATCTACGGGTTATTGGGACGTGCCGACATAAACTCAATAGAGAGTCCCTTCGTCTCAACTTACTACAAATGATAGAGTAAGCACATCATCCCCGACGTTTTACATTGGCTTTTTCATCTATCATAATTTTGCAGACTCAGCCCTCGTTAAATCTCATGATTAAGGTGATTGTACTCACTGAACATTTTTCACGTATACCCATTTGTGTTGACACTGTAGAACGAGCCATCATTTGACATGGTGACCAGTCAAATGGTAAGCACACTGTCCACATCTCATATCGACAGTTTTCCACCCTACTTATGATGACCTGGTAGCCTGTTGAAGAACTGTTCCAATGTCTCGTCAAGCACGGATGCCCCGACCTTACATCTTCCATTGATGTCAACCAGACCTCATCTAAGGTGATTGCGTCCGGGGGCTTCGGCGACGTGAGGCGCATGGTGACAGCTGATGGCACCGTCATCGCACTCAAGACGCTTCGATTGAACGTCTTGAGTGAGGAAGGCGATAAAGCCATTAAGGTATTCTCCCTGTTTCTCGAACCTTTTCTACCTAGGTTAACCACAACCACGTTTTCCAGCGTGTCGTTCGCGAGCTGTATGTTTGGTCAAGGCTCCGCCATGTCAATGTCCAAGAATTGTTAGGTATTATCGTTTTCCAGGACGGACTCGGGATGGTGTCCGCGTGGAGAACGGAGGGGCATCTCCTGCAATACATTCAGAAACACCCCGACGCGGAGCGTCATTCGATGGTATGTCCAGCGCCGCTCTCAGTCCCCAAGTTGCTTATTTTCACCCTGTAGTGCGTCCAGTTGGCTTCGGGTCTCTCATACCTTCACAGTCTTGAAATGGTAAGACCTATCTGAGTGCTTCGTACGCCAAGGCTGACATGGAGACTCAGGTCCATGGCGATCTCAAGGCGGTAAGCCTATTGACGCCTTATCAGTGATGCAACAAACCAGGATTCTACCTTTTCCTCCCTAGGCTAACGTATTGGTGACCGACGACAGCGTGCTCAAAATCAATGACTTTGACTACGCGATGTTTTCCGAAACTTCGCTTCAGTTTTCCACGACAACCAGACCTGGGGGAGGAACACTCCGATGGATGGTGAGTTCTCCGCAAATAATTAACTACTGTTTACGTATGTGTACCAGGCTCCTGAGCTCCTGCTACCGGTGGACGATGATGTCAATGATAATGAAGCTCCGACTCCTGCTACAAGGAGCAAGCAGACAGATATATATGCGTTGGGAATGGTAGGTACACTATATGCGCTTTCATAGGCTCATGATGCTGACCTATTCTCATCAGACAATACTGGTAAGTTATTTTGTTAGACTTGGTGATCCAAATGCCCAACACCACGCAGGAAATCTTGACCGGCAACGTACCATATAGTGAATATCGATGTGAGATGGGCGTATATCGTGCTTTTGCATCGCGGGAGCCTCCGAGGCGACCGCAAGTACTGCCTCTGCCTGACGAGATGGGAGATCCAGTGTGGACGCTTCTTCTGAATTGCTGGGACCACGAGCCATCTGCTCGGCTGAACTCGGCGTCGGTGTTGGCAACGGTGAGTGACTTTGCTTGTGTAGTATAGAACATCCACGGCTGAGCAATTGTCTATATGTTAGTTGAACGAACTTGCTATTTGACTATATATGCGCTCCTGAGGGTAGCTTTTGAGCTATCAGGTCAACGTGTGTTCGCATGTTTCACGTCGTTTCTTGTATCTCGTCTCCCCTTCGCTGTCGGGTATTTCATGTCGATGCGTTGTTCTCTACGACTGAAAACATACGATATTCAGTTTTACGTATTGAATATACGTTCCAACTTATCACCGTAGCAAGATTAAACCTATATGAAAGACAGATAGCAGAAAAACGGGGAGTGTACGAGTGGGCTAGTCGTTGGCCCTGCAGGTAATTCTCGCATGCGAATTGCGGTGTGAAGAAGATCACGGGCTTCAAATAAATGTAGTACCGCAAATAAACGCTCAGAAAATACAGCAGGGCAGAGTTCAGTTAGGATTTTCAACGGGTCAATTAGGGGAACCGACCTAGCCCAGTCTTTGGCTCGCAGTTGCGCCCTCCCTGATACTGTAAACAATCTGTAGTTTATAAGCTTAAATACGCGCAAGGTTGGTTCTGAGACGCCTACCCTTGGACTAGCAAGCCGAAATGCCGGTTGAGGTGAGTATTATGCTAAGTCCATAGTGGGTAGCCCGTCACATACTGGTCATGGAAAGGTGCAGACAAAGAAGTACAAGTGGGTTGGACGATGACAAGGATAAATTAAATGGTGGCGACAGAAGACGCGGGGCGGCGGCAGCGGAAGTGTGGGAGGAGGTTGATGCTGGCGCCAATGTTGATGTTGAGTGTAGATTAGTTTTTCCCTTTCGTTTCTGTGCACGGGCCACAAAATTCTTATTCATATCTGCATAGCTGTGTCTAAAATTGACTTATAAATCTTTGAAAGTATTTTACAAGTCTTGATTCGTATACAAGTGCGCATTTATTCAAGTTTTGGCTCAGGTACATGTGTCCCTGTGATCTACTGCAATAATCGCTCAATAGCACGTGTATTCTCGCGCTGTTATCGACCTACGAGTTCCTGTGTATGCTGTAAAAGAACTGAAACGTGCTCTTAATTCATTATAACTTCGTGGGATTCTTTATTCACAAATCTAATGGGTCTGCAGAGTTACAAATTGTCATCCAACATAGTACAACAAGGCCAGCTGGTAGTAGGATCCTCCGACAAGAAAATAAAATTGATATCTGGGAAATTCAGGAGAAGTGCATCTCGAAACCCTTCAGAAGAAAGAGTGAATGAGGATCCTGCATCGAAGCGACAGCGGGACAGGTAAAGAGTACGCGTGCCGTATGTTGATAACACTGGTTCGATTTCTTCTGGATGAACCGCACAATTAACCAAGTATAGCTCGTTGATATGGTAGGGTTGAATTGCCTCGCCATTGTAGAACGCCGAGTCAGGGGAAGTTAATGGATTTCTGTTGTATGTATAATTTTGGAGGACAAGACGTTCGAGGCTGCCAAGGTTGCTGAGAAGTGGAATCGCGTCTTTAATATTTGAATCGCGGTACGGGGTGAGACACAACGAAGTTATCCGTGATTGACTGAAGCAGACTTCGAACACTTGTGAAAAATTCTCCTGAGTGTGCGCTTTAATCCCGACGTCTAGTTGTCTAGCGTTTCGGGGAGGAGAAATCAAAGGAAGTGACAAGCATGTGCTGTCCGCAAACATTTCAGTAAGGTTTAGTACCTCTAAATGGTCGAGTTTGGGGACAGCATTTTCGTCCCAATCAGACGATGCATTCAAAAAGACATACTGTAGTTTGAGAGTGACTAGTCCTGGGCTAGAAGCTAAGATGTTTGCAAGTTCGGACTGAGCCATCTCAACAGGATCCTTTCGCGAGAATTCGAGCCGCAAGTCCACAAGACCACAATAAGCAGGGCTACTCCATCGGAACATAACGTTCTTAGTATGCAAGATGCGTAGGTTGAGTAGAAGTTCCTTGCAGCGTTCGGTCTGATAGACCGAGTCCGCATCGACAATAAACTCCTTCGGGAGGTAAAGTTGGTAAATGTACAATGCTCGAGTTGATCCCGCCGACCCATTTTTCAGCCACCAGTCGAGCATAGCTGGAACATAGCACGGGGAAATGTCAAGAGATGCGATGCGATTCGCATGTGGCCCGAGATATTCTATCAGTTCAGTAACTGCGGCCTGTCGATGGACACTGTACTGGGCTGATTCAAAGTGAATATGGATTGGCCTAGCCCGCGATCGCTCGAGCGAAAGCGCACGACTTGTATCGAAACCAGACTTTGTTGAGAGGTCGATGTGAACCCAGAGAGATGGCGTAGCAAGTGCAATGTTTCGCCAGTGAGCACAGACTCCGGATACCGTATCGACAAACCCGGTCGATGCCCTGGTTTTTCGTAGATGGCGTAGACATTGGGATTTTGAAAGTGTAAATATACCACCGAGGATTTCTGCCGGAAGTCCGTTGATCGGTATTGACCTATTCTTCACGGATAACAAAGAGGCTCTGGTTTTGAGTAGCTCCTTTTTCGTTGAGAGCGTGAGTGAGATATCGTGGTCGATCGCAACGAGCGCGTCGTTGGCATGGTGCCCCTCAGGCGTAGATTCAGCGCAGAGATCGTTCAGAGCAGAGCAAGCGGCAATTAATCTCTGAGTTGCGCTGAGAAACAATGCGCGGGAGGTCGACCATTCGTCAAATATCGAATGGGATCGAGCCTCGGCTGCGGAGGACAGGGAGGATAGACAGGGGATACTACCAACACTCGTCTAGTCGCGCGAACACAGTTAGTACACAGATATATGAAACTGCACATTATCCTCGCCTGAAACATTATACAATGTTCACCGATGGGGATATGCAGAGTTGGGTCTCAACCAGATGATGTAACAAACGCGTGTTCTTCCACATATCGACTTAGCGACGTGACTCCTAAGCGCCGGGTGCTTACCAATCAGGCGACGTCCGCGTCCGCGTCGGGGAGCTGTACGGAGTGGGATACGGCGACAAGGGTGGTCCTCATCCAACGACTAACGTCAATCGTTAATGATAACATAATCTATACAAATTCTTCTCTTATGATTGGACGGTATTGGTTCTTTAATATTCTAGAACTAAAATAAACTATAGTTTATTGGTACATCATCGAGCCCGTCGGTTTAGGTCCTGTTCGGGACAAACCGCCTCTTAAACTCCCTTGACTCGTAGTATTGGAGGTATATAAGGGAGCAGGCGGCTTACCAAGTCAATGGGATACAAACGACATTTTCGACTTACGACATGCTAACTACGACTGAACGATCAAAATGTCTATAATTAAGATTTCCATTTGGGTCCACACAAATAGCATACTAGCCACCCCCTCGTGACAAGATACAACTGGGATACATACATGTGGTTCCTCTGTCCCCTCTACAATACGCCGTTGGTCATGCTCGCTGGGAACCCAGCGAAGTCCACCTGGTCTTGGACTGCCCCCGCGCTCCCCGTAAAGCTGACTCGGATCCTCAACTTGACTTGGCTCTGGAAACACAGTATTATTAGTACGTCGCGTATTGCATACGTAGAATCATGAACGTACCCCAGGCGGCGCAAGAATCTTCATGTTTTGCGTCTCGACGGCACCAGGCTGGACATCTGCGCTCGACATGGGCAGCATCTGCAATTGTTGGGTCTGCGCGCATAATATCCATGTCAGACGGTATTACACAAAATCGTTGCTTCATGCTGTTACTCACCCGAGGCACGGCAACCTGGAAACTAACCCCCGCCACAGCTCCCGCCAGCGCCTCGAACCTCGCCTGGATCTGAATCATCCCAGGACGAGCAGCAAGTACCTGAGGTACAAGCGTTACCCGCAACCCATTATTCTCATACGCCACGAACGTCGGGCGACCGGACGCAGCCGCGGGTGTAGGAGCAGCTGGACGGACTGCCATAGGCGCAGGAGCGGGAGTGGGTGCAGGGGAGGAAGAGGGAGCGGCGTCGAAGAGCCCAGCCATGGGGTTGGCCCCGTTTGTGGAGATCGCCGGGGATGCCATTGCTGCTGATGCGGGCGACGCCGCCGGAGCTGCGTCGAACAGGCCCAAAATGTCCTGGATGGAGTTCTTGGGTGGTGGTCCCGTTGCTTGTGCGGGGGCTGCCGCAGGAGTAGAACCACCAAACAAGTCCGCGAGGAGATCGGTTGTTGGTTGTGGAGCTCCGCCAGCAGGAGCACCTGGTGCAGCGGCAGGTTCGTCTCCCATAAGATCAAGGAGAGACTATTAGGGTTTGATCACCCAAATTAGTCGACAAACACCAAAACGGGTATCGCTTGCAACTCACATCCTTATCTGTCCTCGTTGATCCAACGCTCCTCTTCTCGCTCACGGTTCCAATCACGGTCGCCTTGATCTCCGGCGGAGGCATAACCTCCAACACGCCCACCCGTACCTCAGGCAGAGAGAACAAGCTTGCAAACTCCACCGCACGCTGCTGGATCTCGAGTTCGGTGCTCGTTGAGAATCCATTGAGCACGTTTACAATTCGCGTGCGCTGAGGCTCAGAGAGGGCGGGTCGGGATGAAAGTTTCGCGAGAGAAGTTAAGACGAATTGGCGGATGAGGGCGTTGGCGTAAGGGGACTGCAAAATCGACTCTTCCAGGTCAATTAGATCTGAGTCTTGGATCTGTGAAGGGCTTAGTTGGTGCTTAAATTAACAATAAAAAAGGGTACTACTAACCGGTTTAGGAGTCTCCTCGTCAACAAGTCCTCCCTGGATCAAGGCCTCGCCAAATTCTCCAAGTAGCCAGACAGTGGCAAGCGTAAGGGATTCTTGTGAAATGTCCTCTTTCAACGCGGTGTACAGTTTCGAGGTGGTGTATGCCTGCAGCTCGGGTGTATGGCAAACCAGCCGGATAAATGACGACAAGACCTCCTCGCGAACATAGTTTCCAGCCTAAATAACCCACTTTGCATCAGTATCTTCAACCCGGGAGAGTGAAGGAGGATAGCGTACCAGTTTGAGTACTCTCAAGACCGTATCGATATGCCATCGCTTGTTCGGCGCGAATCGTTCGGCAGCTAGTGAGATCTGGGTGGTCATCCCGAGCTTGAACTCGTTATC
>JANWGL010001286.1:0-30837 GCA_025200755.1 Ceratobasidium sp. C01
GGACGATTTTAATTTTTTTTTATCTAGGACAAGCGCACTCTGGGACCAGCGACGGTCAAAGCCACCTGTTCGACGACGAGGACAATATCCAAAAGACGATCAATGTCTTGACTTATCTGACGAAACAACTAGTGCCAATCTCCAACGTCGTCGGCATACAGATTTTAAACGAGCCCAATAACGTAGTATCTCTCCCTGATTTTTGTACGCATTGAGTCTTCTCTTGATATTCCACCACTAACACCACTTTAGACGGACGTACAATTGATACTCTACGCAAGGTTTCACCGACAGCGGCCAAATTCCCTTTCTACATTCACGACGGGTTTAACCTCCAGCGGTTTGCCGATTTTGTCAGTGGTCGCAAGGACTTTGTAGTTCAAGACCACCATTCTTACTTTGTCTTCACGTAAGTGCTCCTCAATCTCCCTCCTTATCCCAACTAACCACCCCATTCGACATAGCCCTTCGGATTCGGCCAAGCCTGCAGCAGAACACATCTCAAGCATAGACACCGCCGTTCTCTCCGCTCTGTCCTCGGCTTCCAAGAAAGCACGACACAATATCGTGGTAGACGAATGGTCCTGTGCTCTTACGCCTCAATCGCTCTCGTCCGCCTCGAAGCAACTCGCTGCGCGCAGGTCGTTTTGCTCACAGCAAGCCTCGGTTTATTTGCGCTCAACGGCAGGTTGGAGTTTCTGGTCGTACAAGACGGAGAACTGTGATAACGAGGACGGGTGGTGCTTCCGCAAGGCGGTTGGGAGGAGTTTACCGAGCAAGTTTTCGAGTTGGGATGGGACGGACGGGGTAGTTGGAGCGTCGAAAGTGCGCAATTCTGGAGAAAATGATACGGCCGGGTCCGAAAACACGGTAAATGATTTCTGGTTGAAAATAGGGGATATAGTTTGATTGATCTCGAGCAGGCTAAGGAACAGGCGCTTGTAGTGGCTAATCAACCTGTCATTCATGCCCAAGTCTCCCGACCATTATCCGAACCGCCACAACCCGATATCTCCCCCGATGAACAACTCTCTGATCAACAAGGCACTATCCCCGTCCAGATTGCCGCCAATCCCAATCCAGACCATCCAACAAACAACCCAACAAACAACCCAACAAACCTCCTCTCCCAATCTACCCCCGAGCCCGGCTCCACGCCCGACGAACCGCACCTCAGCGCCAAAGACCCCGAATTCGACTTACCCGCTCAACCAGGTCCCCCAGCGCCGAACGCAGACGATATGTTCGCAGCTAGCATCCTCCCCGACGCCGGACCCACATTCCACGCTGTTTCTCTCTCTGGTTCGGGGATATTTAAACGGCTGCTCGGATCCCGCGCTGTTGGGTCGGGGACGACGGCTGCCAGGCGGGCTGCGAGAGGAGAGCCGATTGAGGTTAGAGGCGAGAAGTCGAAGTCGAGTGGAAAGAAGGCTGGTGCGGCTGGGACGGATAAGGGATATGAGGATGGATATGCTGCTGCTATTGCGTTTGGGGATTTCGAAGGTTCCAGGCTCGGGTTCGCGACGCAGTATATGGAGGATGGGATCGCTGCGCTCATAGCGTCCAAGGCACTCCAGCCTGATAAGAAGGATGCTTATAGGAAGAGCTTCGTAAAAGGGCTAGCAGACGGGGAGCGCAAAGTGATAGAGAAGCTTCAGCAATGATGCGCCTAGACATGTATTTTTATCCAGACACGAACGTGATTGTACATTATTGTAACATAGCGACATAGACATGAACATAGTGTTACATAAGCAGCAAGGATACCCATACCAACGAAAATAACCTCCATAAATCCAAGCCCAAGAAGATCTACACAGTACGCTGTATAGGCTGGTTCCTCGCAAGCCTATACCGCTGACACGCAGCCTCCCACTTAAGAACCATATCCTCCCCAGCCCCCACCTCCTCTCTCTTCTCCGAATGATGCTGTCGATTCCGGACCCGATCATGGAACTCGTTCAACAACTTCCACAGCTCGCTATGCTCCTTGTTCTGATGCATCCGCTGGCTCAAGCCGTCCTTCCTCAACCATCCGACCAACCCGCTCTCAACGACCAGATCCCGATGTCCAGCACCCCACACTCGGAGGAGAACAGACGTCCAAATGAGGATATGCGAGACGCCCAAGCCGAGGTTATCGAAGTACGGCCGTAGTGCACCAAGGATGTTCGCGCGAAGCAGATACTTGACAGTCGACACAGCAGCCTGATCCCTCGCCCCAGCCGCCGCCCCCAACTCAAACGCAATATCCGTAGCAGCCCTAATCATATCCGTCTTGAACTCAAACTTCGCATCCCTCCCAAGCTGTAACACCTGAACAATCAAATCGGCCGTTCCGTGCGTGAAGAGGAGTGCTTGATGGTCCGGGCTGTGACAAGCGATTCGAAGAGCGACGGATGCGCCTGAGACGATGCCGCGTGCGTGGGGGTTGTCTTGGCCTGCTGAGAGGACTTCTTGGACTATGCTGATGAGGATGGGGATTGCGCTGCGGGGGAAGAGGGATGGTTGGAGTGCTTCGCGGTCGATTGTGCCTAGCCATGACAACGTGAACAGTCCTTGAGGAGAAACAACCCGGAGAAGATCGAGCGCGTATGGTTTGACGTCATGTAAAGGCGTAAGGTCGTTGAGCGTATCCGTAAACCGCGTAAGACAAGGGAACGCAACAGCTTTGAATGCAGGAGCTTTAAGCGCAACGTCCCACCTCATATCCTGGATCAACTCTTTATAAACGGGCGAAGCGGACACAGCTTGTGCGCCTAGACTGAGCGGGAGCAACAAGTCCGGTCGGAGCTCCCCAACCAGGTCGTCCCATTCAGGGGCAAACAACCTAGGCAAACTCTGTACGACCAGCGCATCTGCGACGCGTCGTTGGAGATCCATGGGTACGACCTCCATCGTCAACGCACATCCGAACAAATCGAAATTCGGGACGCAAATCGTACATAGCGCCAAGACGAACGCTTGCCTCAAAGGTGGGGGCATTTCTTCCGTTCGGACGTATATGCGAACCAAGTGCGGGAGGATTCGTTTTCCGAATGTAGGCCGACCTTTGACGCGATGGTATACGCCCCCGATTAAGAGTTTGTGTAAAGCCCAGCCAGGGAGTCGAGATGTCCCATCCGCATGTGCGCGAAGCAGACTAAAAATCTCGTCGTCCCGATCTTCTCGCCCGTCACTCACGCGGAGTGCAACAACCAACGCTCTCGCTCCCGGAACCCGACTCGCAGCACACCGATCCAGGAACGCATAATGCCTCCGAACGTTGATAACCTTTTCCGTATGCGAGTCCAGCGCGAACCGATAAAACCGATATATCGACGACAAGTGAAGATACGCATGGATGAGATGGAGAGCGTCCGGGACTGCGTCGTTCGCATGTTTCTCAGCCGCCAACTCCCCACCCGGATGCACGGTCGCAGCACTCGACACCCGTCTAAGCATATCCTCCAACCGTGTCCTCGCAAGCGTATGCGCTCCCGAATCCGCCAATATAACAGCGTGCGCACCGCCCGGAACAGCCGTAGCAGCCAACACCGCCGTATCCCGAGTGAGATTATCGTCTGCGCTGGTCACGAGCCACGCAAGTGCCCGAGCAGTCATCTCCGCCGCACTCACAGCGCTCTCCCGCACCCATCCGCATTCATGGAAAAGAGGCCTCAGGTAGGTCGCCACAGGCGTCTGATACGGGCAGTTCGGGTACATGACCGCTACGATCGTCGTCCCAAAGTAGTACACCATGATAGCAGCAAAGAGGATCGTGAGCGTGAGGGCGATAATGAGATCGAGCATCCAGAGGAAGATGATCAACCCCGCGAAGAAGACGAGTAGGGCGAGGTGCATGAGCATCGGGAGGAGACTGATCATCGCGGGGAGCATCCATCGGTCTAGGCTCTCTCGACGACGTTGACGCTGGAGTGCACGCTTCTTCGGCTGGGTCGGCCGGTCCGAAACATAAGCGGCGAGCCACTCTTTGGACAGTACGGCGGCGAGAGCGGCAGTCAGACTGAGGCCGAGGGACATGAACCAGAGACCATTGACCCAACGTGCGCCCGAAGGAGAGGTAAATACAAGTATGTCGTCTGGGGGAGATATCGTAGATGCTTCAGCGGGGTTTCGCAACGCTTTAACAACCTCGGCGAGGAGCAGGGCCGACTGGCTACCGCTATCAGGTTGGAGCATACTCGATGTGCTGGCAAGGAATTGGGATAGGATGGACGAGAAAAGTGCCGCCTATTTGGGATTAATTCGCCGGCGAGTGTGGAGATGACTCGAAGAACTCACGAAAATGAGTAGGACGTCTAAGGTTTTGTGCCAGGCGTCGAGCATCTCAGAGTCTCGCTCGAACGCTTCTTCCAAATATGCCGGCCAGATATTCGCACGAATCCCAAGCTCTTCATTTGTCTCCTCCGTGTTATCTGCGAGGCCATAAACGACTATGAGCTAATCCCCTTCTCACACACGCGGTACTTACCATCGAAAAGCTCATGTTGTTGCGGATGCTGGACGAAAAAATGGGCATATGCAGGACCAGTGAGTCAGACGTACGTACCACGAACCGATGCTCGACCTCCTCGACACTCATTCCACCAATCGTTCCCTTCCGACTCGGCGCACGTCTTCCTCCGGGAGTAGGAGTTTGGTTCAGCCGTACTGTCCCCCCTGACAACCCGCCTGGCAACCCTCTACCAGTACTCCTGTTACTCGCCACGCTCTCTCTCCTCCAACTCGGCGTCATCGGCGTCGACGGCATCTCCGTAACTTCATCTTCCTCCACAGGCTCAGGCGAGCTCGAGAACGTACGGTCGAATCCAAACGGCAGACTGGTCGACAGCGCACTCGGCGGGGGGGAGTCGGGCGAACCATGGGGCGGGGCTCCAGCATCATCAAAAAGTCCGGGCATAATTTCGTAATTCGCCGGCGGTGATCGACGTCCTTGACGACGCTTGTATGTTCAGTGTCGACTCGTAAAATGTTTTTCGTGTTAAGGGAGCGGGGCGGGGAAGGCGGGGTGGGTTTGGGAGAGCGAAGGAGTGGATGGTAGGGAGCATAAGAGTAGGATGCGTGGCACCCGCCGAATCAGATGTATACTGGATCGAGCACTAGCCAGGAACGGCCATTTTGCGTACTGCGGTCACGAGCATCCTCGCACTGATCCGAGTGATGCGGTAACTGCAGATCTATCATATCGTTGGATATAAAATAACCGTGGCGTGCGGGGGGACTGGAGTGCGCAAAAACCCTTGGCACACACCGAGCTGGCCTGTTAATAAACGAGCTCGACTTGCTGGCCGCCGTCCCTCGCCAGCGCTCGTCCGATAAATGTTCCATGTTTGGCTCGAAGATAGAGTTAGCCTTGGCCTCTGCTTTCTGGGCGTTCACCACAGAACGTCAGCTTTTGCTCAATCATGTGAATTCTACTTGGAACATGCCCACTCTGTGTCGATCTTGCGCTCGAATGAGGGAAGTGGGGAAGTAGCGAACCTGAAAGTGCTCATATGAGCAATAACGTGATAGCTTCCCCACAAATGAGAGGCCCCCGCGCGACCCCGCGTGGGTTCGTCGAGACTTTGGTGAACCATGACGAATCCCGCAAACGCCGTCGTCTGGGACCGTGGTGGCGCATTCCATGTGACTCCGCCAAACTGAAAGACGTGCGTCGCAGGCCTAGCTTCAGGTACTATTCTCATCGTGACTGTTCATTGTCAAGGAACGCCCAGGCCGCCCAGTAGAACATTCCGCAATACTTATATTATCGCCATTCGTTGCCTACCAGCAGACCCACTATCCCCCAAATTATTCGGCGTTCCGAGCATAGCTTCTAAGAGATATCCCTACTATTCCTCTACAGGACACTCCGCAAGTAACACTAATCTATTTATGACCTATTTTTGTTCCCCGAAAACTAAGTTCGAAAATTCCGAAGAAGATGTGACTCATCTCCTACACCAATAAGCGCCAGGCGGTCGTGCCCCTTTCCCGCAACAACCACGGGGATCAGCCACCCCGAGAGACTTCTGCTTGTCGTGGCGCGCTCCAGAGCCAAATTCATTCTTCAGCCCATTAAATTTCATCGATTGCGTTTTGTGCCCTGTTTCATACGTCAACGCCAGCGAGCGTAAATGAATATCACATATTCATTTCATATCTTAAGCGTCACGACAAGACCCGAACTTAACGGTGCAAACCCCCGCGTAGATGTAGTAGCGTTTCGCTCTGCCGATTGCGTGAAGCTACTAGGTTTTCCTGCGTGCTGCTCTAACTTAACTTGATTCGTATCGGCGGGTGCGAGCTTTGAGCGACTCAGCGCGCATTCAGTCATACTCTGCAGAAACCTCATCGAGCGTCGGCACACCTATACCACATTGACCGTAAGATTGTCTAGGCAATGCGGATCACATTTCTGTACCTCAAAAATCAACTTTAAAAAATTGCGACGAAGGTGTCCTACTCACCAGTTACTCACCCCCAACGCAATAAGCGCTGGGCGGTTGCGCTCCCACGAGAGATTAAAATCGAACACCACGAATGATTTATGCGGCGGAGGCAGCGCGCTACACTACCATGGGTTTTATTCAATACATTCTGTTGAATTTATCGTATCTCGTGCTCGGCTTTGTACAGAAATACTTGTGAGCGCGCACGAACATGTTAGCTCGTCTTAAGCGCCGTCAGGTCATCACCTCGACACCCGGATTTAATGGGCCAGATCCCCTCATACTTGGAATGGTGCGAGATCCTGTCAAGCATATCGAAGCCACTGGGAATCTCATTCCCTTTCTCAGTATTAATTTCATTCGAATTGGTGAGCAAAACATGGAGGTACCCAGCGCGCATACAACCGTCCCGATGAAAGGCGGCTTCACGCATTACTAAGATTAGATCCCAGTTACATTCAGAGGTCGCCCTAGCTATTCTTTTCAAATTGAAAATAAAACATAACCGACCCGGGCCCACACATGATACACTTCAAGGGCCAAGTATGCTATCCAATCAGAGCAGAACTGCTCGAAACAGCATCGCTAGGACTAAACATCTTTCCCCCACAGAATTCCATGGGACCAGTAGGGAGTATCAATGCGCAGGCATTCCGCTTTCTCCATGACAGCTTACATAACGCTCCTCGCGCGCCTCGCGCACCAAGTACCGCGAACCGCCGCGAACCTCCGAAGGGAAGGTCTCGACGCCGATTCTTTAAATACTCCAGACTCGGCATGGTATACCAAGTCAAACACACTCCAGAGTTCAATGTCGCAGGTCCACTCGTACTCTTCTTTGGTTTTGGGACTGCTCTTTCAGGCTGCGTATGCTTATGCGCAGGACGATGCGACTGCTGTTGATCCAGCTACTGGCGAGCCGGTGAAGCGGAATAGTAAGTCGTTAATCAGTAGTCTCGACCGAGGCGTACGCTAATTGTTTCTTTTAGTTCTGGGATATATACCTGCAACAGCACCAGCAGTTATCTTCGGACTAATTTTCATCTTCACTCCTCTCGCATTTATTTTGCGGTACCGCCGCCATCCGGGCAGATACATGCTTACGCTTATCATCGCTTGTTTCTGCTACGCCGCCGGTATCTTAATGCGTCCAGGTAAGCTTGCGCGCCGCGTTTCAGTCCTTTTGCGCGTGTGCTGACGAGCCGTCGGACTGAAGTGTATGCCACCAGGACGGACTCGATTATGACTCTGATTGTCATGAATCTTCTCACTCTTCTTTCTCCTTGCGGTTTCATTGCCACCGTGAGTACTCATATGCTATGCCGCGGCGACGTAGAGCTAACGCGCGTTTGTATAGGTATACATGCTCCTCTCTCGACTCTCTTATCATCTCAAGGCCGAGGAGCTACTCATGGTCCAACCCCAGAGACTCACAAAACTATTCGTCATATCCGACGTCGTCACATTCTTTATCCAAGCCGGCGGAGGAGGCTTGCAAGCCGCCAAGACCGCGAGTATGGCCAGCCTTGGCAAGAAGGTATATTTTTGTCCCTTCTACTTGGGTTTCATATTGTTCTAATTGAAGTGAACAGGTTATCCTAATCGGACTCATCGCTCAATTTATATCGTTTCTCCTATACACAATGGTCTTCCTTGTGTTCGTATACCGCGTCAAAACCTGGCGCGGCGTACAATGGCATACCCGCCCCGAAGGATTCCTCAAGCACTGGGTGGCTCTCGTCCTCATGATGTTCATCAGCTGCATCGGCATCATTGTAAGCTCCATTTTCTCCCACCTATTCACTATCTAATACTGTTTCGCAGATCCGTTCATTGTTCCGTACAGTTGAGAACGCACAAGGCTTCGACGGCTACATCTCCACCCACGAAGGGTATTTCTACGCCTTAGACTGCCTCCCGCTTTTCGTCGCGGTCATGTAAGCACTAGTCCTACCATTTTTACCACGCCACTGACAATTGTATCATATAGCGTATTCTGGGTCACTTGGCCTCCTGTTTATCTTACCGGTTACAAAATGGTCGACACTGATGCTCAAGACAGTGGCGTCGAGATGGGGCGAAACCGCTCAACTTCTAGAGTTTGAGTGTGTTATATATGTAGGTATATTAGATGAGCCCGATTATAACGTCTATGAGAGTGATTGCTCTGCTTTTTGTTGTCTTTTGCGTACTGTGGGGTGGTTCGGAAGTGTGTATGCGGTTTTTGGGTGGACTGGTCGGTACTTACTATACCAACGCGTTTTAGACTGTGCAGTAATTAAGAGAATACCAAGGGTTAGTCAAATCTCACCTGTTGGCTAAGGCAATTGCATTCTTCATCTGCGAGCTGTCCGTTTACTCCAAGTCGTCAAACCCACTCACCAGTTATCCACCCCCGACACCAATCAGCGCCGGGCGGTTGTACTTCTCTCCCGCAACAACCGCGGGAACCTGACACCACGAGAGACTTGCAGTGGCGCGCTCTAGTGGCAAATTCATTCTTCAACCCATTAAATTTCATTGATTGTGTTCTGTGCCTTATTTCAAATGTAAATCCCAACAGGCGCGAACGAGTATCACATGCCTAGTACACATCTTGAGCGTCACCTCAAGACGCGAACTTAACGGTGCAAATCCCCGCGTACATACAGTAATTAGTTGTTTCATTGAGCGGCTCGATAAAACTGGGGCTGACCTGTTTCTTCTGGTGTTTTTCTATTTTATTTTAGTTCGTATCTGTCAGTGCGAACCTTGAGGTGCCCAGTACTCATTCAGTCATATTAAGAAGAATCATCGTCGCGTATCATCGTCATACCTATACTATGCAGACTTTGAATGTCTCTGAGATACTTCATTAAGTTCTCGTACCTCTCAAATCAAGTTTGAAAAATTGCGACGAAGGTGTCCTACTCACCAGTTACACACTCGCGACGCACTAAGCGCCGGGCGACTATACTACTCGCCAACTACTGGAATCGAATGCCGCGAGGGATCTGCGCGTCAGCAGCAGCGCGCTAGGGTACTAAGGCCCTCAGTAAGTACTTTGAACTATATCGCTCGCGTTTGAGACCTGGTTTTATATATAAACGCTAGCGAGCGCGCACGGACAACACTCATCGTTCACCTGCCTTAAGCGCCGTCAAGCTGTCACCTCGAGACCCGGATTTAACGATGTGGATCTCCGCTTTCATGGAGTAGAACGTGATCCTGCCAAGCGTCTCGAAGCTACTTGAGATCTTGCCATCTTATTCCGTATTCCCCGATCTTAATTTCATTCGAATCGGTCGGCCGGGCCGTGGAGGTACTCGGCGCGCATATAGCCGTGTTAACGGGAAATCTCGTCGCGCATCGTTAAAATTCGACCTTAGTTGCACTCAGGACTGCTCTAAGCTACTCTTTTAATGACTGGACCCGGTTTCGTTAAATTGAAAACAAAACATAAACGCCGCGCGGTTACCCACCCATGGCACACGCACACACACGCACACGCCCACCAACCCCTCTCCACTCACAGCAAAATAACCCCAACCAGCACCGCCAAGGCCAAAAACCTTCCCCATGAACTTCCAGACGATCGACAGGCAGCGCCACGTAATGACCTGACTGCGCAGAACCCATACCTGACTGCTTACATAACGCTCCTCGCGCGCGTCGCGGTAACGCGCGAGGCGCGATCAACCGTTTGATGGAGCGGTCCCCTCGTCGATTCCTTAAATACCACCGACTTGGAGCGGGATATACCAGATTCACAACACACTCTGGAGTGCAATGTCGCAGATTCGCTCGTACTCGTATTCGTCTTTAGTTTTTGGGCTGCTGCTTCAGGCCGCGTATGCTTATGCGCAGGATGATGGGACGGCCATTGATCCTACCACTGGCGAGCCAGTGAAGCGGAATAGTGAGTAATCTAAACTTTATCTAAATCGGGCGGTATTTAATTATGTTATAGTTCTGGGATACATACCTTCGACGGCACCGGCAGTTGTGTCCGGAGTAATATTCGTCCTCACTCCTCTCGCATTTCTCTTGTGGTACCGCCGCCACCCGGGCAGATACATGCTTACGCTTATTATAGCTTGTTTCTGCTACGCTGTCGGTCTTTTCATGCGTCCAGGTAGGTTTACGCGCCGCATTTCAGTCTATTTGCCCGTGTACTGACAGCTCGTCGGATTGTAGTATATGCCAACAAGACTGACTCACTTATAACTCTTATTGTCATGAACTTGTTTACTCTTCTTTCTCCTTGCGGCTTTATTGCTACCGTGAGTACCTATGCCGTCACTGGGCACTTGAAACTAACGCGCGCTCCACAGGTGTACATGCTCCTCTCTCGACTCTCCTATCATCTCAGCGCTGAGGAATTGCTCATGGTCAAACCAACGATCCTGACAAAACTCTTCGTCACATCCGACGTCGTCACATTCTTCATCCAAGCTGGCGGGGGAGGTTTGCAAGCTGCTAAGACCGAGAAAATGGCAAGTCTTGGCAAGAAGGTACATTTCTCATCTTTCTCCTCGATTTTCATACTATTCTAACCGGAATGAGCAGATCGTCTTGATTGGGCTTATCGCCCAGCTTGTCTCGTTCCTTCTCTACACTATGGTCTTCCTTGTTTTTGTCTACCGCGTCAAGTCCTGGCGCAACGTACAATGGCATACCCGCCCCGAAGGATTTTTCAAGCACTGGTTAGCTCTCGTCGCCATGATGTTTATCAGCTGCATCGGTATCATTGTAAGTGGCATCCTACCTTAAATTAGCCGCCACCTCACAACCTCCACAGATTCGTTCGATGTTCCGTACAGTCGAGAACGCACAAGGCTTCCATGGGTACCTCGCGGTCCACGAAGGATATTTCTTCACCCTGGACTGCCTCCCTCTCTTTGTCGCAGTCATGTAAGCACTCCTACTTCATTTTTTATAGCACCGCTGATGATTTGTTTACACAGCGTATTCTTGATCACTTGGCCTCCTGTATATCTTACGGGCTATAAAATGGTCGACACGGGTGCTCAAGACGGAGGAGTCGAGATGGGTCGCAATCGTTCAGTCTCCAAGGTTTGAGCACGCCCTGTCGTGTCGTGCTTAAGTTATGTCTAGAATCAGGTCAAGCCTGAATATGATGTCTACGGGGGTCGCTGTTTTTGTTTACTGTTCTGGACTGTGAGGTGCTTTGGTTGGCGTGTATGCGATGCTTGGATGGACTAAGAGATACCTACTATACCAACCTATTCTATTATTTGCTCGAGGAAATACCAGGAGTTTGTTGAAGCTTGACTGTTGAACAGACTGCAGACTGTTTAAAATGTTAGCATGCGGAGCGTCTCTTCGCTCGGGGTTGTCAAACCCTAAAACCGTGAAGTGCATGATCTATTCGATAGATAGCTCTGAGATTTTACATTCGCGGCCCTCGTAAAATGGCCGATGGTATCGTGTTAAAGGCCTTTGAGTGACAAAATTATGCTGATGATCTTTTCTCGGGTTTATACTAAAGTCTTTCCAAGCTCCTGATTTGTTCGAAATTAAGTCAACGCATATATGAGTAGCTCGGACAGATTTTAGGCGGATTTTCTAGTTCATGATTTTCCTGCTCGCTCTTTCTAGGGCTGTCGCTTATTTCTTACTAAAACTAGGACGAAAGTTAAGCTCGGGTGCGTGTGTTCACCATACCATCGAATAACTAAGGACGATAACCGCCAGACTAGCACCGGATAGGCGCTGCCTCGTGACTGCCAGCCCCAATCAGCCCTACCACCGCATCCTTCATGAGTTAAACCGGCTGTCACCGTTACATAAGATGTTGCCGGTATCGAAAAATGGTGGGGTACGAGTACTAGAGTTAGGTATGTCTAAAGTGAGTTTTAGTCGAGCGATAAAGTACTTATAACAATTGTAGATGGAGGAGGGATCAACGTCCTCGGTGCCCTTACCATCATCTGGGAGTTGATGCTCAGGTTCCAAGCCATTCATAAACTCTCCGATATACCTTTACCTTGCGACATCTTTGACCTCATCTGTGGGACGGGCACAGGCGGGTATGTACGGGCACCGAGCATGTAGTTATCCCGGCACTCATGCTCTCCTAGACTCGTAGCTATCCTACTAGGGCGGCTTCGACTCCCGATCACAATTGCGATTGAGTGCTACGTAGAGGTACTGAAGAGAGGTTTCGTGAAGAAGGGGTTCGGAGTGCTGTTCGGGACCGACGATGCGTTTAGCGCCACTGCGCTTGAGAAGGTGGTGGGGGAGATTGTGGCGAGGCACTGTGAAAGCACCACGGCTAGGATGATCGACGAGCAAAACCAGGGTAACGGGTGTAAAGTGTGAGAGTAGTCATACTGCATTTTCCTCTCCTCGACTAACCCAAGTTCAACCTCCATAGGTTGGTCTGCGCGATGCCTGCCGACGCCATTCGAGGCGGTGTACCCACGTGCATTCGCACCTACCGAGTCGCCGCCAGCCAAGGTCCGGATTGTACAATTGTAGAAGCCGTGCGTGCGACGACAGCGATGCCTGGGATGTTCAAGAGAGTCTGGATCGAAGAACAGGCTGTCAAGACAGGATACGTCGGAGGCGGGCTGGGCTGCAACAACCCGACAGTGTTCATGATTGATGAAGTGGAGGCGGTATTCCCTGGACGTGCTCTCGCTACCTTGCTCAGCCTGGGATCCGGCCAACTACATTCGGCGAGCGTACCAGATCGGAAACGGCTATCACAATTCCTACCATCTAAGCTCATTGATACGATCAGTTCGATTGCTATGGACTGCGAAAGAACCCACCAGGAGCTGTCTCGTCGATTCGAAAAAACTCCAAACGTGTACTTTCGGTTCAACGCGGAGCAGGGAATGCAGGATATTGACCAGTCGGATTTGGCTCGGCTGTCCGAGGTTCGAGCGCACACCCAGAACTATTTGAAGGATGCGGGCGTGAGCTCAAGGATGGACGAGGCGGCGGGGTCGATCGGTTCAGGAGTTGGCGGCGTGAGAATCACGCGTACGTGGAATCGAAACTCAGCATCTCAATGGGGATTTTTTCTGAACTAGTTAATTTACGTCTCATAGAAGGTAACATTCAGCTCGCAAAGGTGCCGGTGTCACGCATTGGACATTGTCCGCCGCCGACCGGAGCCTTTACCGGTCGAGAGGACATTCTCGACCGGATGGAGGCATACTTTCAGAAAGGTTCGCCTCAGGAGAGACACCTGTTTGTGTTGCATGGACTTGGAGGAGCTGGTAAAACACAGCTTGCACTTAAGTTTGTACAGTCACACAGGGACATGTAAGTCGAGAAGTTTGTATCTTGTCCGGATCGCAGTCTAGATGGGTTTTTGACAATGCTTTTAGGTTCTGGGATGTGATTTATATCGACGCGACTACTCGTGAGACAGCCTCAGCTGGGTTTATCTCCCTTGCCAAAACGACCAAAGCTGGAGAAACGGTGGAAGAGGCGTTCACGTGGCTGGTGTCACAGGAGGAACGTTGGTTACTGGTCCTCAACAACGCCGACGATATCAACCTCAACCTATCTGAGTTCTTCCCCGCATGCGCTCATGGCGATATCCTGATCACGACTCGGAATCAGCAGATGATTGCTCACACCCAAGGTTCGGATTCACATTCTCGAGTGGGCAAGATGCTGCCCGGCGATGCCCTGAAGCTTCTTCTCAAGGCTTCTGTAGCCGAAAATACTGAACAAACGGTTGGTACCGCGAAACGACTAGTTGAGGTTCGTCTTTCAACCTAGTGTTCTCTTCATATCTTACTCAGAGCCCGCTGTAGGATGTTGGTTACTTTGCGCTTGCAATCGTACAATCTGGTGCATACATCCGCGTGACTGGCTGTGGACTTGCTGAATACTTCGAGATCTTCCAGTCCGCTCGAGCACGCCTGCTGCGCGAACGCTCGATCAAGCAGACGGACGACTACCGGCTATCGGTGTATGCATCCTGGGACATCAGCTACGAACAGCTTTCGATCCGTAGCAAGCAGCTGCTACACATCATGTCATTTTTACATCACGAGGGGATCTTGGAGGCGTTCTTCAAAGCTGCTTGCGCCAGAGCCGTGCACTACAAGCCATATATCCCTCTAAACGAGTCTCAAGCCGCCACAAAAACAGTTATATTCGAGTTCTTGTCCTCCCTCAGGACACCTGCCGGCGACTGGGATGCGCTTTCGTTCAAGGAACTGACGAACAGTCTGCGCGCTTTCTCGCTGGTGGACTACGACACGCACTCTGGATTGTACTCAATGCATCCACTTGTGCAGGGCTGGTGTCGTACCAACGTGCCACATGAGGCGACCGTGCGGGACTGTGTCATGTGGGTGCTGTCGTTATGTGTGAACGGGAAAAGTAGCTCGGAGGACTATGCATTTCGACGTCGACTGTTGCCACACCTTCTTGCCCTGAACTCGGACCCCACTCAAATGGTACCCGATCAAGCTGCGAGCCTTTCTTGGGTGTACAATGAGGCCGGATATATGGCAGGGGCGGAAGCACTCGACGTGATTGCCCTGCAAGCGAGCAGAGATACCCTAGGCGACGATCACCCCACCATACTCAATTGTATGGAAAATCTGGCGTCAACATTTCGGAAACAGGGCAAGTCGGAGGAGGCAATAGCGCTTCTGACCGAGGTAATTGAGGTCAAGAAGCGAGTGCTCGGCCAAGAGCATCCACACACGCTCAACAGCATCCACACCCTTGTGGCGGCGTATTACGATCAGGGGCGATGGCAGGAGTCGGAGGCGCTGTTGTTGGAGTTGGTCGAGGCTCGGAAGCGGGTGATCGGCGCAGAGCACAGGGATACGCTCACGAGTATGGTGTTACTTGCGTTGACATATCGTAGTCAAGGTCGACTGTCTGAAGCCGAGGTGCTCCAAGCTGAGGTGCTTGAGACGACGCGGAGGGTATTAGGCAGCGATCATCCACACACGCTGGCGAGTTTGAGTAACCTAGCAATGATGTATGAGAAGCAAGGGAGGCTGCGGGAGGCAGAGTTGTTGATGGAGGAGGCGGTGAAACTCTCTAAGTCCGTGCATGGAGAGTCACATCCTTGGACCATGGGATACGTTGACTATCTCAAGGAAATCCGGAGACGCATACAGACTGAATTATCTGCTATCCATAGTCTATGAACCTTTTCTATTCTTTTCTACTAAGTCTCAACGCATTTGTGATTTCTTTTTGTCCTCGCCGGCGGAATGCTATTCAAACGAATAACACATGTCTACAGCTTGACCTCGCTGTCCCTCAGATTCACCATCATGTGAGAATGACTTCGATACTGTCCCTACAAGCCAAAGCTTTCTCCGCATTGCAATTCCCGTCAGCCACGCGCCAACGCTTCCCTGCATATAGCGCTATGATATTGTCTGCCTTTGGGGATTCGTAAAACCCTCGGAACCAGCTAAATTGCACTAGAGACGTCAGATTTTGTCACCGAACGAGATCTATCTCTTGCCGGAATGCCGCGAAAATCGTGATTAGTCACTCTGGCAGCCTTATTCTCCGACTCTCTAACGCTACCTCGTTTATAAAGACGGCTAAGCTCGGTCCCACTTTGTTCCTCTCTTATTCGCAGTTGGATGCATATATTTCCGTACCTTGTCCAGCAAGCGCGGCGAGCACAGTCCTCGGAACATGTTCCGCTGCTTCGCTGCTTCCCGATTCTCAAATTCATCTACTTTCTCCCGGCGTGGTCCTGGGCCAATTGTCAATCTTGAGATAGACAGAAGGCGTATGCAGTCCAAACTGTTGATTATTCCTATTGAGATTTCTGATTTTAGTCACGATTCCAAAAGGCACATAAGAACTTAGGCTCGCTTTGTCTGTATACTTCACACACTAAATACAGTAGGATCGGTAGTGAGACGTTTCAGGACCAAGTTGACGTCATCCATCAATGCTTACGTAACCGCGTGACCAGGGAAGAGCGGTTGTCTTTCCTCGACCCGATCCAAGCTCCTCAAAATGAAAGCGAATTTTTGATGCTTCGATATGACTACACTAGATTGGCATGCTGTGTATTCGACACACCTGCGGAAGCCTTCTCCGTGCACAGCTTTATCTGCGCAGTCAGGATCGTGTCCACACAAAACTCAGTATCGCCCACCGCGCGCCCGCGCGCGTCACCCAATACGCTTAAATTGACACCGTAGCTAACCAGTGGTGAGTATCCCAAATATCTCTTTCCACATAATGTCCCAGACTCACTCCCACCGGTGTTCTTAGCTTGCTATTGTCTTTGGATTTTTATTTCGAGCGGCATTTGTCTCAGCCCAACAAACAGTCGACCCCGCTCATGATATTGAGAACCGTGAGTACCTTTTTCGTCCCCCCGGATTTAACCTCATCTGTTTGTAGCTCTGAGGTACATTCCAAGCATACCGGCGGAGATCGTCACTGGTATCATCTACCTCCTTACCGTCGCCGCCTTCCTTATCTGGTACTACCGGCGTCCGGGACAGTACATGTCCACTCTCATTATTGCCGGCATCTGCTACGCTATTGGCCTCTTTATCCGCCCAGCCTTCGCAAATAGTCCACACTCGATCAACATCTTGATCGCCATGAACATGTTTACTATCCTGTCCCCTTGTGGGTTCATTGCTATGGTATGCTATATCCTAATTACAACGCGACGCAAAGCTAATGAAAAATCGGGTATAGGTATACATGCTGCTGTCCCGTCTGTCTATCCACCTACAAGCCGAAGACCTGCTCATCATCAAGCCTTCCATACTCACCAAACTTTTCGTCACCTCCGACGTTATCACCCTACTTATTCAAGCTGGTGGAGGCGGTATGCAGTCATCCAAAACTGCGAGTAGCGCCAGGCTTGGTAAAACGGTTCGTTCGGGTTTCCTCCGTTCGCCTCTGGTTAGATATCCGACCTATCTTGGCTCTAGCTCTTCCTCGTTGGACTGATCGCCCAGCTTATCTCGTTCATCTTGTACACGATTTTTTTAATCATATTTATCTAGCGCATCAAGACCAAGCGCGGCGAGCAATGGAGCGCTCGCCCCGACGGGTTCTTCAAGCATTGGCTCGCACTTGTATCCATCATGGGTGTTAGCTGTGTCGGAATCATCGTACGTCCCCCAATGTTCTCCATCATCTTACGAGCACTTTCTCATATTCGTCTCGCCCGCGCAGATCAGTTCCATATTCCGTACGATCGAAAATGCACAGGGCTTCGACGGCTACCTCGCCAGACATGAAGTGTATTTCTACACCCTTGATTGTCTCCCGCTCTGGGTAGCCGTTGTGTGAGTCGTCATCGTATCCCTCATTGACGCATTCGCGTATTCATAACTTTGGTTATTAGCGTTTTCAACATCACATGGCCGCCTATCTATTTAACAGGGTATAAGAGCGGTGCGAAGAGCTCCAAGTCTGGGGAGGCGGTCGTCGAGAAGAAGGGGAACCCTGCGGCGTCGAACGTTTAGATCAAGCACTCGTGTTTGGGCCTGGATTCATATAGGACTTTACCATAGAGGCTGTGGTTTTGAATATTGCTGTAGCCGTGTTTTAGTAGGTTTGTTATAAACTATGTAGTATATACCTCTATCGTAATTTATTTATGCACTCAAAATAAGCTAGTTCATCGGGGAGCACACATGTGCCCAAGGTGCTGCACAAATTGATATTCGGGCGACGCTACTATAATCTGAGGACGAATTCAAATTGATTATTACGAACGTGGAACGCCGAAGCGGCGGTACACAATATGTTCGCTCTGTCTCTTATCGCAAGTACCAATTTAGTTGGAATTGCAAGATCTCGTACCCCGTTGGGTAGCAGTGCGGTATAGGCAATTTCGGAGTTATTTGCTAGGTGTATGCGTCGACCTTGCTTACGGGGGGTGATATCGCTTTTGGATTTGAAGGTCGCTACATGAACAGCTCGGTCAAACCGCACTCAATATAGCGTATAATACAGGATGCAATTGAGAGGCTAGATGAGAGCACGAGGCCGATGGAGCAAACCAGGGGTATCTAGCGACTCGGTTGATGCAATCGAGCGTTGCTTCAAGTCGCAATCCATATAGATGTATTCTCTCAGATTTAGAGCGATCGCTCCTTTTTTACCACCGCACTTGGGGTACACGTTGGAATGTTAATGAAAGAGCTGTTGACGGAACCAGTTCTCAGCTAAGGGCAGGGCCATGCATTGCTTGTTTTCTTTGCGGACTGCGAGGCAGTTTGGCTGAGGTGTATGCGGTTATTTATGTATTAGAATATACCTACCGTACCAATGTGTCTTCGTTGTTATTTGAGGGGGTGCTAATTTTTTTTGATGGTAATATAGCTCCCGCTTATTGAGTTGCGCATTCTTAGCATGAGAAGTATTCCAAAGCTATCACTCTCTAAAAGTTCAAAACTAATTGTTCTTTCCTATGAATTAATCTCGTATCCTGTGTTCGTGGTCCTGTATAGTTTAAGTCTGCAGCGTGCGGAAGAGCTTAAAGTGTTACTGGATCGCAGTCGGAAGTCGGGTAAGTCACGTGCAGCGGCACCGCCACATTAGTTCTCGTTTCTCTCGCGTACCACTACCACCATTAGCCGTTTTCACTCCCCGTTTTTATATTTTATTGTCCCGCCCACCACTCCTCTCTGAAAAGGCAATTTTCAGGGTTGGCCGCCCACCTCGAGCCCTCTCGCTCGACTAGGCGGCCCCGGTTATCATCCAGCAACTCCGTTGCTCGGATTCTCCCGTTTGCACCGGCCTGATCACTTGTAGCTACTCAGAGAATAGCATCCATATATATTATAATACACGTAACCGACAAGACGAAGACTCAGTCGCAAATTTGCCATTGGTACAGTCGGAAAGACCTTTCCTTCTTCCAGCGCTCTCCTTGCAGGTCTACGCTAAAGTCCGGCCTTGCTACCCATTTGCTCAAAATCAAGGCTGATCCACTGCCGTGACGGTTCTGGTGCATAAATGACTTGCCCTAACGGGTTCTGGTTGGATTTCACAGCTAGTGCTTTTTCTGCTTGTGTTTACTCGGCCAACTGGCGGGTTGTAATATGAAGGCAGCCTATCCGTAATTCTTAGGTATGACGGGGCGAGATAAACTGGCTGCTGAAATTTGGGTGACATTCGACGTCAGCACCACTTCAGACACCTCTCAGAAGTTTAGCGACGAGTTTGCGAGGGAGCTGTGATGGATGCGAGGAGGTGCTGCCGCTAGGGATTCTGCATGGTATTATCGATTATGACCGTGTCTCGCCTTCAAAATGAGCCTTGCCCAAAGACTTAAGTTGGATGGAGCGCTCCTATTATATACGTGTCGCGTTTGCTTTGAATTGATTACTGTAACCCTAAGCTCGATTTTCAACATTTACTCATTCTAAGTCTCAATTGGTCGCGCAAAGCATACTACCGTACAGTCACCCTGGAAGTTTCTTCCCTCTTATCTTAGCCATTGTTGAATGCTCTACCCGCTACGCGTGCCCATACATCCAATTTAATATATGAAGTATGATAGCCGCCGGGTCGGCACCGAATAAGCGCCGCCTCGTGTTCGCCAACCCCTTCATAGCCACAACAACAACAACTTCCCACACCAAACTAGCCGCTCCCGCTCTATGAAATGCTACCGAATTCGAAAAATGGCGGAGTGCGAGTGCTAGAGTTTGGTATGCTCCAAGCAGGTTTCAGTTGGGCGATTGAGTACTTACGACGATTATAGATGGGGGCGGGATCAACGTCTTCAGTGCTCTCATCATCGTCTGGGAGCTAATGTGCAGGGTCCAAGCCATTCATAACCTCTCCGAAATACCCTTGCCTTGCGACATCTTCGACCTCATCTGCGGGACGGGCACAGGCGGGTACGTACAGGCACTAAGCGCGTAATTATCCCGACACTTACGTTCTCTTAGGCTCGTAGCTATCCTACTAGGGCGACTTCGACTTCCAATAACAACCGTAATTGAGTGTTACGTGGAGATACTAAAGAGAGGGTTCGTGAAGAAGGGGCTTGGGGTACGATTCGGGGTGGACGATGCGTTCAGCGCCACTGCGCTGGAGAAGGTGTTGGGGGAGATAGTGGCGAGGCACTGTGGGCAGGGTACGACCAGGATGATCGACGAGCAGAACCAGAGTAATGGGTGCAAAGTGTGAGAGTAATTGTTCTGTATTTTTTCCTTCTGGACTAACCCGAGTCCAACTTCCACAGGATGGTCTGCGCGATGCCCGCCGACGCCATTCGAGGCGGTGTACCCACATTCATCCGCACCTACCGAGTCGCCGCCAACCAAGGTCCAGATTGTACAATTGTAGAAGCCGTGCGGGCGACGACGGCAATGCCTGGGATGTTCAAGCGAGTATGGATCGAAGAACAGGCTGTCAAGACAGGATACGTCGGAGGTGGGCTGGGCTGCAACAATCCGACGGTGTTCATACTGGACGAGGTGGAAGCTGTATTCCCAGGGCGTCCTCTCGCCGTCTTGCTCAGCATAGGATCTGGCCAACTACATTCGGCGAGCGTACCAGACCGGAAACGACTATCGCAGATCCTCTCATCAAAGCTCACTGATGCGATCAACTTGATTGCTACGGATTGCGAAAGAACCCACCAGGAGTTGTCGCGTCGGTTCGAAAAGATACCAAATGTGTACTTTCGGTTCAACGCGGAGCAGGGAATGCAAGATATCGACCAGTCGGATCTAGCTCAGCTGTCTGAGGTTCGAGCGCACACCCAGAACTATCTGAAGGACGCGGCGACGACCTCCAGGATGGACAAGGCGGTGGGGTCGATCGGCCTGGGAGTTAGAGGTGTGAGAATCACTCGTATGTGGGATGTAATCTCGGTGTCTCCACGGGGTATTTCTGAACTCGGTGATTTTCGCTTCACAGAAGGGAATATTCAGCCCGTCGGGGCACCAGTGTCACGCATTGGACGTTGTCCACCACCAACCGTAGCGTTCACCGGTCGAGAGGACATCCTCAACCACATGGAGGTCTACTTCCGGAAGGGGCATCCTGAAGAGAGACACCTGTTTGTGTTACATGGTCTCGGAGGGGCTGGCAAGACCCAACTCGCACTCAAGTTTATACAATCACACAGAGATATGTAAGTCTAGACCCTCCTCTCTTTCTTGGCTCGTGGTTCCTGAGGGTATTTGCAGGTTCTGGGATGTGTTCTATATTGACGCAACCAGTCATGAGTCGACCTCTGCCGGGCTTATCTCCCTCGCCAAAAAGGCCAAAGCTGGAGAAACGGTAGAAGAGGCGTTAGAGTGGCTGGTGTCGCAGCAGAAACGTTGGTTGATGATTCTCAACAATGCCGACGATGTCAACCTCAACCTGTCGGAATTCTTCCCCGCATGCGCGCATGGCGATATCCTGATCACGACTCGGAACCAACAGATGATTGCTCACACCCAAGGTCAGGATTCTCACTCTCGGGTGGGTAAGATGCGACCCAGCGATGCGCTGGAGCTTCTTCTCAAGGCTTCTGGAGCTGACAGTACTGAAGAAATGGTTAGCATCGCGACACGCCTAGTTGAAGTGTGTCTTTCAATCTGTATTTTTCTCAGCGTCACGCTTAAGGCCTATCCTAGGATGTTGGCCACTTTGCGCTTGCGATCGTACAATCTGGCGCATACATCCGCGTGACTGGATGTGGACTTGCCGAGTACTTCGAGATCTTCCGATCCGCTCGAGAACGGCTGCTGCGCGAGCGGTCAATCAAGCAAACTGATGACTATCGGCTTTCGGTGTATGCATCCTGGGACATTAGCTACGAACAACTTCCTGTCCGTAGCAAAGAGCTGCTACATATGATGTCATTTATGCATCACGAAGGGATCTTGGAGGCGTTCTTCAAAGCTGCTAGCGCTAGTGTCGCATCATACAATCTACAATTCCCCTTGAATGAGCTTCAAACTGCCACAAAAACGGAGATATTCAAGTTCTTGTTCTCACTCAGGACACCAGCCGGCGACTGGGACGCACTTTCGCTCAAGGAACTGACGAACAGTCTGCGCGCTTTCTCGCTGGTGGACTACGATACGCACTCTGGATCGTACTCGATGCATCCGCTTGTGCAGGACTGGCGTTGCACCAACGTACCAGATGTAACAACAGTACGAGACTGTGCCACATGGATACTGTCGTTGTGCGTGAACCGGGAAGTTGCCTCGGAGGACTTTGCGTTTCGACGTCGATTGTTACCGCACCTTCTTGTCTTGGGCTCAGATCGCAAGCATATGGCGCCTGATCTAGCTCTGGCCCAAATATGGGTATACAATGAGGCTGGATATCCGAAAGATGTGGAGGAACTCAACGCGATTGCACTACAAGCTAGTAGAGACGCGCTAGGCAACGACCATCCCGCTACACTTGGTCGTATTCATTATCAAGCGTCCACATTCCGAAAACTAGGCAGGTTCGAAGAGGCAGTGGCGCTGCTGACCGAGGTGATCGAGGTCTCAAAGCGAGTGCGCGGTCAAGAGCATCCCAAGACGCTGAACAGCATGCACATCCTTGCGGAGACCTATCACGATCAGGGGCAATGGCAGGAGTCGGAGGCGTTGTTGCTGGAGGTGATCGAGGCTGGGAAGCGGGTGTCCGGCGCAGAGCACAGGGACACTCTCTCGGGTATGGGGTTACTTGCGTTGACATATCGTAGTCAAGGTCGACTGTCCGAAGCTGAGGCACTCCAAGCTGAGGTGCTTCAGACGACGCAGCGGGTACTAGGTCGAGATCATCCAGACACGCCGGTGGCTTTGTATGGCCTAGCATTGACGTATGAAGCGCAAGGGAGGTTGCGGGAGGCGGAGTCGATGATGGAGGAGGCGGTAGAACTCGATAGGCGCCTGCGCAGAGAGTCACATCCTCTGACCCTGCAAGGCGTCAAAGTCCTTAGACGAATCCAGCGACACATGCAGGCTAACCTATCGCCTACCCGTACATCATAAGTTTCTCTGCTCAAACATATTATTTTTCAGTGCATCTGTATTATATTCCTGTCGGATGGAATGGTATCCAACCGAATAATATAGCATATCTATAGCATGACTTTGCCGTCCCTCAGATTTGCCATGATGCGAGAGCGACTTCTTCATTCATTCTACAAGCCAAAGCTTGCCCTTAACTGAGATTTCCGTCAACCACACGCCAACTCTCCCTGCGTATAACACCAGTTTATTTACCCAGTGGAGTCCATAAACCTGTGAAACGAGCTAAATCGCACTGGCGATGTCAAACATCGCCATCGAGTAAGATATACCTCCTGCCGCAGAGCCACAAGCACCATAATCAGATGCGCTGGTAGAATTATCTCGTAGTTCTCCAACTCCCTCGCCCATAAATATGGTTAAGCTCGGTCCCATTTTGTTTCCCTCCTATCTGTAATTGAATGCTAGCATTGGGGAAGTCATCTCTATCCGTACCTCGTCTACCAAGCGCGGTGGCCGCAATACTCAGAGCGTGATCCGTTTTTCCGTTCCTTCCCCAAGTTCCTCCGGGGCCAGTTGCCAATCCTGAGATGGACAAGAGGCGTATGCAGACTAGATGGTCGTTGAGTATTATTGTGATTACTAATTTACTCATGACTTCAAATGGCATACAGGAACTTAGGCTCGCTTTGTCTGCATACTGCACGTGCCAAATACGGTAGGTTTGGTGTGGAACGTTTCAGTACCAAGTTGACGTCAGCCATCAATGCTTACATAACCGGGTAACCGAAGGAGCGCGGTTGCCCTCCCTCGACCCGATCCAAAGTTCCTCAAAATTAAAGCGAATTTTGACGCACCAATGACGGCAGTTGATTTTCAGGCTGTGTATTCGATACAGCTGCGGAAGCCTTCTCCGTGCACAGCTTTATTTGCGCAGTCAAGATCGTGTCCACACAAAACTCAGTATCGCGCACCGCGCGCCCGCGCGCGTCGCCCAATACATTCGCGCTTGCACTCCCAGGTAGCTTAAATGGGCATCGTAGCTAGTCGATGGTGAGTATCCCAACGATTTCTTTCCACACAATGTCCCAGACTCACTCCTGCCGGTGTTCTTGGCTTGCTATCGTCGTTGGATTTTTAATTCAGGCGACATATGTCTCAGCCCAAGAAACGGTCGACCCCGCTCATGACATCGAGAACCGTGAGTGCAATTTTCGTCCTCCCGAACCCAAATCTGATTTTCTTTATAGCTCTAAGGTACATTCCTAGTATACCGGCAGCAATCGTCACTGGTGTCATCTACCTCCTTACCGTCGCCGCCTTCCTTATCTGGTACTACCACCGTCCGGGGCGGTACATGCTCACTCTTATTGTTGCTGGCATCTGCTACGCTATTGGTCTCTTCATCCGACCAGCCTTCGCAAATAGCCCACACTCGGTCAATATCTTGATCGCCATGAACATGTTTACTATCTTGTCGCCTTGTGGGTTCATCGCCATGGTATGCATGCCCATATCTCAATCTCAAAGAGATGTGAAGCTAATGTCAAATTGTGTATAGGTATACATGCTTCTGTCTCGTTTGTCCATCCATCTACAAGCCGAAGACTTGCTTATTATCAAGCCTTCAATCCTCACCAAGCTTTTCGTCACCTCCGACGTCATCACCCTACTTATCCAAGCTGGCGGAGGCGGTATGCAATCGTCCAAAACGGCGAGCAGCGCCAAGCTCGGCAAAACGGTTCGTTCGGGTCTCCTTCGTTTGCCTATAATTAGATGTTTATATCTTTGCATAGCTTTTCCTCGTTGGACTGATTGCCCAACTCATCTCGTTTATCCTGTATACGATTGTTTTTATCGTATTCATCTACCGCATCAAGACCAAGCGCAGCGAGCAATGGCGCGCTCGCCCTGACGGGTTCTTCAAGCATTGGCTCGCACTGGTATCCATCATGGGTGTTAGTTGTGTTGGAATCATCGTATGTCCCTCAGCATTCTCCAACATCTTACGAACATTGTCTTATATTCGTATCGTTCATACAGATCCGTTCCATATTCCGTACGATTGAAAACGCACAAGGCTTCGACGGCTACCTCGCCACACACGAAGTGTACTTCTACACTCTTGATTGTCTCCCGCTTTGGATAGCTGTTGTGTGAGTTGTCATCGTATCTCTCATTGATGCGTTCGAGTATTCATAACTCTGATTTTCAGCGTTTTCAACTTCACATGGCCACCTATCTATTTAACCGGCTATAAGAGCGGCGCAAAGACGTCCAAGTCTGGGGGGACGGTCGTCGAGAAGAATGGGAGCCCTGCGGCGTCGAACGTTTAGATTGAGCGCTCGGGTTTGAGCCTGGTCCATATTTATGTTTACCATAGAGGTCACAGTTTTGAGTCTAGCTGTAACGGTGTTTTCGTGGGTTAATTGTAAACTATGTACCAGATAGCTCTATAGTAATTTATTCATGCTCTCAGGATAAGCTAGTTTATTGTAAGTACGCATATCCACAGGGTGCCGCACAAGTTGATGTACGGACGACATCAATTTGAGGGCGAATTCAAATGAACCACTGCAATCGTGGAACGGCGAAGCGGCGAGACGCAATTTGCTCGCTCTGGCTGTTATCGCGCGTACTATTTTAGCCAGAATTGCAAGCATCTCTTACCCCATTAGGTACGAATGCGATATGGGTATTTTCATAGTAGATTGCTAGGTATATGCGTCGATCTTTCCTACGGGTGATACCGTACTCGGACATTTATAAGACGTTACGTCAAAGGGCCGGCCAAACCTCACGTACTACAGCGTATAATACCAGACGAAATTAAGAGGCCAGACGAGACCACGAGACCGGTGGAGGATATCGGGGGAATCTCGTTACTCGAATAATGTAATCGGGAATTGTTTTGATAGCTTGGAAGTACGCATATATGCCCCCAGATATATTGAGCATGATCGATCTTTTCTTGTGCTCACACTTAAGGCAGGCGTCGGAATCATAATAGAAGGGCCGATGACAGCCTGAATCATTAGATAAGCGCAGGGCATGTGTAGAATGAACGCACAACGGAAAGTTTATGGTATCTCTTAACATCAAAATTCTTTCATATAACTATAACTGAACAGGTTACGTAGGGTGATGGTATGTTGGAGCGAAGACACTATTCGGGAGGGCTTCGACATATAAGCCTGTGGCTCTAATAACCCCCACCTAATGTCCCCCCATCTCTGCCCCGATCAGCGTACTCTCAATTCCATACGGCCTCTATATTGACTGTTCAAGCATGTCCACAAACAAGATTCCTAGACCTCAGGTGGCTATTATCACAGGTGCTGCACGAGGTATGTTTGCGGGTACCAAGCACAATAAATTAAGGAGGGGGGGGGATTCAGGCTAACGTTATGCTATACATTTACAGGGATCGGCAAAGCAATTGCATTGAGTAATGACCAATACCGTTCCGCCAAGCTCGGGAAAACTAAGCCAGAAATCCGACAGAGCTTGCTTCCGATGGATACTCGGTCGTTCTTGGCGATCTCCCCTCGATGGAGGAAGCTCTTCGTTCGGTAGTTCAGGAATGCACAGGTGCTCAGAGTGCGCTATCAAGTGCTTCTTTGTTGAAGTCCCTCTATGTGACGTGCGACGTGAGCATCGAAGAGCAGGTGCAATCAATGGTGGACACAGCTGTAAATGAACTGGGAGGTCTTGAAGTGGTATGTCAAACTCTAATTAAACCCGTGTTTCTTGTGTATTTATCTCTAAGGGTAGATGGTCGCAAACGCAGCGATTATAAAGTCGGGAGCGCTAATTGACGGTAGGTCTTCCTATACGGTTGAAACAATAGCTTTGTTGACATACCTGTTAGTTCCTGGTAAGGACCTGGACGAAATTTTCAACGTTAACGTCAAAGGTGTATTTTACTGCTACCAGGCGGCGGCACGCGTCATGATTCCGGCAGGATACGGGAGAATCATCGGCGCATGCAGTACAGCTGCGAAACTAGGTATTTACTTTCTTAATACCAACAAGGTGAAACGCCTTATAACAATATTCTTTTGTAAAGTAACTCCGACATTTGGAGTGTATAGTATGAGCAAAGCCGCAGTACGAACCCTCACGCATTCGGCTGCCATAGAGTGGGGGCCTTGTGGGATAACGGTCAACGCCTATGCACCTGGACCTGTTGACACGGATATGCGTAAGTGGCTCGTGGGAAATATCATCTATAACCCGGGATAAATCTTGAATTTATAGTACGACAAGCAGCTATGGGCGGAGAGGTAAACCATGATCTGGACAAGAGAGTACGTCTAGGCAGCCACTTTCCCGCCTCTGCGCATTGAAGGGCAAATTTAATTGTAGCTGATGGAAACAATTCCAACGGGCAAGAAGACCACGCCTGAACAACTGGCGGGGTTAGTTGCCTTCCTCGCAAGTCCGGCTGCTGACAACATCAACGGTGAGTAGATATGTGACAAAGTAAGATGGCGATGAGCAAAGGCTCACGAATAACTCATAGGTCAAGTTATATTAGTTAACGGTGGTAGACACATGGATTAGGATGAATGATTACGTTGAAAGGTTGGCGATGTCGACTAAACGGGTCAAAACAAGATTTGATATCTATATTTACCAAAATGTTTAGCAATGCGAGTGAATGGTATCATATGCTAAACATCAGTGTTGACGACAAGACTCGCATCCACGTATACCTCTTGTCCTGAAACAGGATATGCCGCCTCCAGCTGTCCAGTCACCCCACCGAGATATGACTGGAATTAATACTGTTACCATAGCAATCTTCGGACAAATATATTATCGTAGTGTTAATTACGACATTCTCGGCCTAGCGGCCCGTCGACGCCGCCATCGTACTGTATTTTCTTGACAGCGCCTTGGCAGCTCGGGCGTCGACCAGGCTTCCCGTTAGCGGGTATTTCCTATTTAGTAATATGAAGGCGCCGGTAACACTTGTCGCCGCTGGATGCTCATTATGCAACTAAGTTGAATTTACGGTAACACGTCGGCTAGCCGGAAATTTTGATTTTATAGAGCTTGTATTACCTATTCTGGCCGTATGCGCCAAGCCGCATGTTGCCTCAGCCCTGGGTACCTTACGGAGTAGTGGTCGAAAGTAGCTCTACTAAGGCCTTGAAGCCCCTGTGCGAACCACTGCGTATTCTTCTAGCATTCATGTTGGGCGGAAAAATACGTTGAATTATAGGCACTACTGAAACCGGGCAAACCTGGCCGCATATTCAGCACACAACAAAACCATACTTTTGTGCCGTACCCAGTCTATATAACGCCATTCCTTTCTCCCCCTTTCCTTATGGTCTCGGCTCAGCTGTCCTTTCTTCCATAACCCACCAAACCGAGCAAGCCCGATCCTCCCACCCAGAAAACTTCCATTCTTTGATATGTTTTCTCATCTCACCATGTCCCGCCTCGCTGCGGTCGCCGTAGTGCTCCTGTCTCTCGGTTTCTTGGTCAACTCCTCTCCCATCGCTGCTCCTGCTGCCAGCACAGAGCTCATCGCACTCGAAGAGCGGGGCCTGAACTGCTATGGGAGCTACTGCTACGGTGGACTCGACCTTGTGACCGTGCTACTCCAGCTACAGCAGGCTATTGAGTACAAGCTGTCGTTGCTTGGTAAGTCCTGATCTTTCAAGTTTGCCGGAAGCAGCCTCTAAAATAACTTGTTATAGATGGATGCCTCGGTGGTGGTAACTACGCTGCCATCATCTATGACATCGAAGGTCTTATTTTGGCTGCAAATGGCGCAATCCGTGGCTACAACATCGGGTTGCTTGGGCTCCTCACTGGCAAGCTACTGGTTATCGCCAAAATCTGGGCGGCTATTGTTATTGTACGTGTATCTTTATGCGTAGCGGAACCGTTAAACTGACAGGTTACGGATAAAACAGTCGATTGCTACCCACTGCAACAGGTGGTATAGTCACAGGGAGTTCGTGGCTTTCCTCGGTCTGATTGTCAGGATCGACGTGGCCCTCAAGCTATGCTTGTTATCTATTGTTCAACTAGGCGGGATTTTCGGTGGCTTGATTGGTATCTGCGGAGGCTTGTTAGTGTCTTTAGTTTTAGACACCTGGTGGTTGATAACTTACAATATTACTTGGAAACACAGGTTCACCCAGGTGCACATTGGACTCTTGCTCAAGGTCAAGTTTAGTCTGTGCCTCGGTGCTCTTGGGCTTGGTGGCTACTAAGAGCATGCGAGTCCTGTGGGAGCCGTACACGGCTTACCTTTGGAAGAATGAGCGGGAGCAAGCGCCAAGCTTTATTTAATTGAACTCTTTGCACTTGGGAGCCTGCTCTATCTGTTCATACATTTCGAAATAACCTCCCCATCCACTTCACTCCATTTCTTGTCCGTTCTTGGCCTTCTAAACCACAAATTTGTTGTTTCCTTCTCGTACTTTCGCTGCAGCCCGATCTGGTTGTCGTTCCACCGATCATATTTCGAAATGAGATCACCAATTCCCAAAGAAGCGGCGCCAACCAGGTCATCGATCTAGGTCATGATCAAATTTCTTGTGGTAGCGGCAGGCTGAAGAAGCTTCCTGATCTTAGATGGGCGTGGCAAACCCGCGCGGACCGACCGTGCAGTGCGAATTATTCAGTATGTTCTATGCGCCAGCTGTTGCTTGAACCTCAATTGTTCAAGAGAATTCTACCAGGTTGTAAATAATTTATGTTATACAGGAAGGTGCTTTACCGTTTGTCAATTTCACCGACTCTGCTGTGTGAAATTCAAGCGTTAAGAAAGGTGCTCGTCCTATCTTACACCTACTGCTGACGTACTTTCGTCAGAATCGATGCGCGGGACTCACATATGGTTGGTGTTATCTCCCCCACAAAGAAAAGAACCCAGCACCGCCCCACCACCCCCGCAGCAGGATACCAAGCCTCTCTCGCACCAACAGAGGCGTCGAAGCGCACCGCGCGCACCGCGAGATGGCGGCGCCACGCTCTCAGTCGATGTTAAAACGGCTTGTTCTGCCTATAGCATTTCCAGCATCCACATCCACATCATCCACATCATCCACATATACTAGCATTCTCAGATTGATATGGCTCAGACTCGTATTTCTACCTCATTTTTCCTTTATAATTTTCTCTTATATTTAGCCTTGGCTACTGGTGTCTTAGCCCAGGACGACTCCCAGACCGCTGACCCTGCTCACGACAAAAAGAACCGTAAGTAGGTAGCCTATCTCAGAGCTATAATAGCTAACGCTCTATTTTCAGCCCTAAGGTACATCCCGACGACGCCCGCGGCTATTGCGTTTGGGTCGCTCTACCTCGTCACCGTTGGTGGCTTCGTCATTCTATCCATCCGACGATATGGGCGATACATGCTTGTTCTCATGGTCAGCGCGGTCATCTACGCAGCTGGCTTGTTCCTCCGTCTTTGTGAGTAACCGCGGTGACAGAATGACACGCATTGCTGAAGCTGTTTC
>JANWGL010001287.1:0-21614 GCA_025200755.1 Ceratobasidium sp. C01
ACAACGATGGCCTCTACCAGCGGACCCCGAAGATTGTCTCGTTATCGAAGACCTCACACAGCTCCTGCATTTGTTCCAACTCCGCCCTCTGCAGAATATCTCGCTTTGTCTGAAGTTCCGTCAAGACGAATACGGGCCGACGATGATGTGCCTACACCACGTAAACTCCTTGTGTTGGACTTGAATGGTACCTTGGTACTGCGTTCTCCGAGGACGTACAATAGTCTTAGAACCGTCATGCCTCGCCCATATTATGAGACCTTCCGAAAATATGTGTTCCGTGAGGGGAGGTAAGTAGCTTAGCCTTGGTTTAACGCATTATCCTATTAACACGGAGGTGCAGTCATTTAGACGTGATGGTTTGGTCCTCTGCTCAACCGCATAGCGTCAAATCTATGCTGGACGTATTCTTCGAATCTGACAGGGACCGTTTAGTTGGGGTCTGGGCGCGCGACACGCTCGGGCTTGCAGCTGAGAACTACTGTGAGCATCCCCTTACATTGCGCCATCCGTCGCACCTACAACGTTTGGTTCGATTGGCATTTTGATAGCGCAAAAGGTGCAGACAATAAAGGACCTTAATACGATATGGAAAGCTCCTGCTGGCCTCCCTCCGCCTATAAAAATCACTCCTCCCCCTCCCATGGCCGTTCTGACGAACGATCCCACCTCGGTGCCTGGTTACGATCCCACAAAACCTCCACCCGATATCAAAGCGATGATACACACCAGCCTGCAGCTCATGCCCGCTCGTAGCCCAGGAGATAAGGATGGCGCCGAGCTGGATAGGACCGGATACTTTGCGACGCCCGAAGTCCAAATAGATGATCCGATACCTGGCTTGTCAAATTCGGATTCAGTCGATGCGCCGCCTAGTTCTGGGCCGTATTCTGCGTTGAACACGCTCTTGCTGGATGATTCTGCGCTAAAGGCGCATTTACAGCCACATAACCATTTGACGCTGCCAGAGTATAGGGCGGATTTACGGTTGAGGGATGTGAAAAGACGAGCTGCGTTGGATGAGATGTTGAGTTTGGAGAAGAATGCTTTGGAGTACGCCCGGGATGAAATGACGGACGAGTCTAAAGTGGAGGAGGAAATAGAGGCGATGGATTCTGAAAAGGAAACGGCCAGCACTGAAAGTGAGTAAAACTTTATTGACCCATTTCTGAATCATTCCTAACCAATATACGGCGTGTAGACAAAGGTTCTTCAGTCGGTTCATCCAAACCAAACTACAAAGCTCAGCGTGCTGCTCCGTTCGACAAGACCCTGATCGCAGTAATAGGTGTCCTAAACGAGATCCAACACGAGTCCAGTATCGTAGGATGGATGCGAGCGGGAGGTATGCGCCCAGCAGCCGAAGAGATGGCGAGAGTTGCGGCCCTTGTTAGTGAGGACCCGATTGGAAATCCTCCGATCGAGGGCGACGATCTTGTCCAGGCTGAAGACGCAAAAGCGGAGGAAGAAGTAAAAGTGGAGGAAGAGGCAAAAGTGGAGGAAGATGGAGAGGCGGTCGATAAAACACGACCTTACAAGAGGTCGTCGAGCGTTTTGTCTGGCGAGGGAGAGAGGAGTCGGAAGCGAGCCAATACTGGTCCCGATGAGAAAGCTGAGGGCGCGACGATAGAGGATGTAATGGAGGTATCCGAAGATGGGGTGGTGGTGTCCGAAGAACCTATACCGACTGACCCACCTACTACCGAGGAGCAGCCCGAACCATCCCCCCCAGCTTCTAGTGCTCCAGCCTCCACCTCCCCTTCCAAGGACAACGCCCCCACCCCCGCACAAAACAACTCGAAACAGTCCAAACGCAAACAAAAACGATTCCGCCAAAAACCAACTTACTCCGTGACGCATCCTCTCAGCGCAGATGACCCATACCCATTCTTTTTCAACCCCGATCCCAAAGCTGGATCGAATCTGTGGTTTCAGGATAGGGAGGTGTATGCATATTGGGTTCGGAGGGGGTTGCTGGCGTTGCGGGAGTGTGGGATTGAGCCGGAGGATGGGGTTCTTGACTCATGATTCAAGATAAATTCTCGTTATTTTTATATTTTTGGTTGGAGAGGTGTTGTTAGATTGCTTTCCATTTCCGGTCATATTGTGTGTGTGTACTTGATCTGTCTGTTCGGAGTATAACGATAGCGTTTTGAGGAATTCTATATATTGCCTATCTTAACGCCTCCCTCTATTTTGGCGACCCGGAAGCCCAGACCATATCTTCTCAAACAATGCCTCATTTACCAGCCGGCATGAAGTCATGTGAGTGCGACCAGCCCTAAACAGGGTCAAATTTTGAAATCATCAATCAGAGATCTTTGGACTCGCCGCCGACGCCCAACCCGTTGCCCACGGACGCTCTCGCAGCTTGGACTGGGATATCCTCGACCAAAAGAGGCACATGTGAGTTAAATACATGTGTTATGTCTCACATTGGCGTACTTATTGTCGTTTGAAGCTGCTACACTTGCGGATAATATCCATGTAAGCTTAGATGGCTGGACCTGTGAGCGGTTTGTTCAATAGAATTATAGATTACATTTCTCTTGCTCGAGTTCATAGTCGCCACGGATCGGTAAGTTCTCAGTATTCGTCCAGTTTTGTCGCTCATTTCGGTATTATAGGCTTTGGACTCTACGATAAATACATTTAGACACAAAAATGGCTCCTTACACCAAACCGGAGGCCGTCCTTAAGCAGGCCGAGGGCCTGCTCTCCGTGGGTCAAAATTCGGCCGCCCTCCAATCGCTCACGGAGATGTTCTCGTCGAAACGATTCAGGAGCACACCTCTCACCTCCCTCGAGCCGATCGTCCTACGTTTCCTCGAGCTTTGCGTCGACCTCCGCAAGGGGCGTATCGCCAAGGAGGGGCTCATGCAGTACAAGAACATTGCGCAGAACACATCAGTAGCCAGCATCGAGGTCGTCGTGAAGAAGTTTATCCAACTTGCGGATGCCAAAGTGCAGGAGGCGCAGGAGAAGGCCGACCAGCTTGTGGCTGTCGACGATGTTGACGACCTGGATGCGACAGAGACTCCGGAGAATGTTCTGCTCAGTGCTGTTAGTGGCGATCAGAACAAAGATCGTACGGACCGGGCGCTTGTTACGCCGTGGCTCAAGTTCCTTTGGGAGAGCTACCGTACTGCGCTTGAGACGCTCAAGAATAACGCTCGCTTGGAAGGAATCTACCAGGTATGTTGGATCGTACCCTGATTTATGTCGTCTTACTTACGTTTAGCCTTTATAGCAAATCGCTTCTCAAGCTTTCAAGTTCTGCCTCAAGCATACTCGCAAAGTCGAGTTCCGCCGTCTCTGCGAGACCCTCCGTCTCCATCTCGGCAATGTGGCCAAATATGTAAACCAGCCACACTCGATCAATCTCGCAGACCCCGATACTCTCCAACGACACCTCGATACCCGTTTTGCCCAGCTCAACACCAGCGTGGAGCTCGAGCTATGGCAAGAGGCTTTCCGCTCGGTCGAGGATATCCACAACCTCCTCACGATGGCGAAGAAGGCGCCGAAGCCTGCGATGATGGCCAACTATTACGAAAAGTTGACGAAAATATTTTTGACGAGCGGAAATGCCCTGTTCCATGCTGCTGCTTGGGCCCGATACTACTCGGTGCTTCGCGCTGCCGGTGGGGGCGGGAAGACGGAGGCGGAGATGAGTCGGCTGGCTGGTCAGGTTTTGGTTAGCGCATTGGCCGTGCCCGTCGGTACGGAGAGTGAGGAAGAGTCTTCTTCGAGTCGCCGAAACAATGCCCGCCTGACTGCGCTCCTTGGGCTTTCGAAACCCCCCACGAGGTCTGGACTATTAAAAGAGGCAGTATGTCTGGGCCCATCTTTCTCATTGTTCAGTTTCTAATGGAGCATTTAGCTTGCCAGGAACACGCTGAAACTTTCGCCTGAAGCCGTGCGCTCCCTGCATAACCTGCTCGAGGTCACATTCCAACCCTTGACTCTATGCGCTTCTGTCGCGCCCATTGTGGCTCAGCTCTCGCAAGACCCATCATATGCGCCCTACCTGCCCCTTGTCCACCGTGCCGTCCTCTCCCGCCTGTTCACTCAGCTCTCCGAAGTGTACAGCTCCATTCGAATTGCGCGTATCTTCGAACTCGTCGAGCCTCTGAATGCGAACATTACCCCAGAGACCCCTGGACTTGGCACAGAGGCCCCATATACTCGCGAGCGGATCGAGCTCTTCGTGATGGGTTCTGCTAAGCGCGGCGAACTCCGTGTGCTTGTCGAGCACGTTGAAGGAAACGTTACGTTTGTCGAAGACGCCCTGCCCCGTACTCGCGTGTCCGAGCTTGCTCGTGCACTGCACACCGCTTTGCTCAAGGTTGATCCTCCCGAGGCCAGCACTTCGGCCGCTGCGGAAAAGTATACTGCGCTCGTCGCTGGTGCGCAGGAGGACAGGAGGAGACTGCTTGTCCAGCGTGCTGTTGTGGCACGACGAAGGGAGCTGGCTAGCGAGTTGCATGTCCGTCGGGAGCGCGAGGAGGCGAGCCGACGTGCGGATACAGCACGACGGGAGAGGTTAGAGGAGGAGCAGCGCGCGCAAAGGGAGCGCCGTGAACGGGAAATGGCACGGGTTCAGAAGGAGATTGAGAGTGTGCGCAAGGAGGAGGCAAGGAAGCTTGCAGAGCAGCTCAAGGCTCGGGGCAATCTCAAAGTCAACGAGGAGGTGCGTTTTTCGTCGCGCGACTGTGACTGGTGTGAACTAACAACTATGAAATTGATAGGAACTCGAAGGAATGGATACGACGAAGCTTATTCAGCTCCAAGTTTCTCAAATTGACCGAGAGAAGAAGGAACTTACGGACAAACAGCGCATTATCTCGAAGAGGGTCGACCATCTCGAGCGTGCGCTGCGCAAAGCCGAACTTCCGCTCCTCGCAGAGGATTATGAAAGGCAAAAGGCCGACGACAAGGCCGCACACGAGGCTGCCGCTACAGCAACGGTCGCTACTGCTGAGCAGACACACCGCGAGTCAATCGAAACGAAGGGTCGGCTGTCGCGCATGATGGAGGATTATAATGCGCACCGACGGAAGATCGCTGGGAAGCGCGAGGAGGAGCTGCAGAAGAAGAAGGCGGAGATGAAGGTCAAAATCGACGCGGCCAAGGCAGCACGTCGGGAAAAGGTCCTCAAGGAGCGAGAAGAAGCGAGGTTGGCCGAGGAGGCACGCAGGCAGGAGGAACAAGGTAAGATTCTAGCTTACGTAGTGGATAATTTTGTGGTTAATCGTATCTTGGTTTTTAGAACGGGCCGCAGAAGAGGAGAGATTGGAAGAAGGTAAGTATTTCACATGTGTCCTGGCGCATACACTAACATATTTTCTGCAGAACGACAAGCCGCAGAGGAAGCGAAGCGCGCGGAAGAAGAGGCTGCTGCAGCCCAAGTTGCCGCGAAGCGGGAGGCGCAACTCGAAGCCAAGCGCAAAGAGCAAGAGGCCGCCCTTGCGAAGATGAGGATCGAGGAGGATGCCGAGCGACGTCGCGCAGAACGTCGTGCTCAAGGTGCAACCCCAGCCGCCACCGGCTCTCCAAGGCCCGCTGGCGGTGATACTGTATGGCGTAGGCCTACGCCGGCTGCGGCAGCTACCACCCCACCTTTGGGATCAGGATCCCCTGTCCCGGCGTCTGCGTCGGGAGGGAGTGGCAAATGGGTGCCACCCGCGAGGCGTGCGGCAGCGGCGGAGACTCCAGTACGCACTGGAAGTCCTGCGCCCCGTGCCGGTGGTCCTAGTGCTACCACCCCCGCATCACCGTCTCCTGCAACACCTGCTGCCGCTCCTGCTGCTGGAGGATGGAGAGCACGTGAGGCTGCCAAACAGACGGGTGCAGGTGCAAGCGGAGGCTCGCCTGTCCCGGCTTCCACCCCCGAGCAGGCACCTGCCACGCCCGCCACGGATAACGATGGCTTCCAGCCTGTGCAGAGCCAGGCCAAATGGAGGCCCAGTCGAGGCAGGGGCAGTGGTTTTGGATCGGGCGGCGGGCGATCGTAAATTTTTGAACTGAATAGCGCACACGTTTTCGAACATTGAACATGTACAGCAGCGTAGTATGGCGGTCCTCATTTTTGTACTTGATTGTTGATATATGCATGAATTTCTTCGATTTGTTTGTCGTTACTCACATGCAAAGGCGATTGAAAAGATAATCATATAATAAATTATGTGATTCGTTTCTTTGTACAATGAATCCGAGTCTGACTATGTACGATAGCAATCTAAAGAGTCCTAGGCCAGAGTCTACATTAAAACGATACGCCAGAGTTTGAATCTAATCGTCACCGCGGCCAATACCAAGTTCGTCATCCTTTTTCTCAGCAGCAGCTTGCATGATATCTGGTCGTGTGCCCGAGTCAGTTCAGAAGCCGAAAATAAGGGTCTCATGTTTCTCTTACCTCCCCAGATTGACGGTCTTCGTGATACAGAAGTGGGGTCTTGAGAGAACCGAAGTGTCCCGATGCTGTACCGAAGGTATTTAGTAGACGGCCCTGAAAGAATGAGTCCAATCTACTTACGGAGAAGTAGGAGAGATAGGAGAGATAGGAGAAGTGGCGATATCCGCAGAGAGCATACTCGCATCGCTGAGTTGGCGTTGGTGGCCAGGCGTTGGTGAACCGGGAGTATTCATTGCCGCACGACCATGCCAAACGTGGTCCGACGCAGAGTCATCCCTGCTCCAGCGCGATTCGAAGCTTTCGCGTGGAGAGTTAAGGGTCAAGCCTGAGATATCTCGAGATACGGATGGAGGAGAGCTGGGCAGGTCTTCGACAATAATAGCTGGGACACCGCTTCGCACGCGCCGTTCTGCTTCGAGTTGTTCTCGCATTTGCAAATAGTTTCTCCTGTGGTAGACCATTTTCAAAAGAGATCGTACACGGTCGAGGTTGACTAGATCCGTAACGTGATCGGTGGTAATCTTTCGGCGGTGAGCTTCCTCCACTCTGTGTAGGTGACAGTTGGTCTCCGGGCAAGGGTAGCGTTCAAACGCACTCACCTTAATGCTTCACTATCATTGATCAACTTGTGATGCGCTAACAACAGCAGCATATTCGTGAAGGATATTCCTGGGTTCTCCTGCACCACTCGGGCCTCGTGGATAAGCCGATTATAGGTCCGTCGGCGAGCCTTGACTTGCGCATAGTCGACGTTATTCAAAATGGTATTCAGCCGTCGCATGTTTAACGGAACCTCGATCTCCTCTCCAGTAATGGTGGAGCGGTAGATAAGTGGATTGTTCATTTGCGTGGCCTGAACTAGTGCTTGTGGGCTTAGCTCTTCGGGGTATACGCGGACTTCCAATAGGCCCTTCAGTTTCTGTTTCGTACGTATCGGTGCCCGTAGTCAGCAACCAGAGGATTGATGGTCTATGTAGGACTTACCGAGAAGAACGGGACAAACTTGTTGCGGGGTAGATAGCCCGTGATGTCGGGATCGAACTCAGCCCACACCTTCTTGAACAACCGCATCTCCTCTCGTGAAAGAGACGTCTCGCCCGTCAGCTGGAATACGTAACTGAAGTTCTCGACGACCACACCAGTAAACATGTTCACGAAGATGTACTAAAGACTCAAATTTCAGTATATGATTCGGATACTGATGGGAATTACTTGCCATGCTCAAGATGTTCCACGAGATGAATAGGAAGTAAGCCCATGCAGTCGAACCACAATCAGAATCGGGCTCAGCGGGCGACGAATTCTGGCAGCGAGGGTATTCGACCGTGCTGTACATGCACGATTAACAGACGATGGCAACATGTTCTTCCTAGACTTACAAGTCATGCATATACTGATTCCAGCCCTCCCCAGTACTCATAAACGCCCTAAAGAGTAGCCTTAGCATGGTTCAGGGCAAAACTAAGAACAAGCTTACAACATCAAGAGCGCGTTACCTTCATAACGGACTATGAGTGACCCGTAGGACAAGGTATATGCGTGACTCACCGAAGCTCGAGTAGTTCTGATTATGAGTTTCGGCAGTATCCCACCGAGTTAGAGCGAACACTTCCACAAATACGATACCGAAGAATATAAATAAGGTGAACCAGAGAAGAAACAGATTCATAATAGCAGGAAGAGAAGCACTATAATAAGCCAGGTGTAAGTGTATTTCGTGTCCATGTAGATTTCAGAATCTTACACGGCGGTCTTGAAGAGCTGGTTGAGGTTGTCGCTCTTTTGGACCAGCTTGAACGCGACACCCACGAGGAACAGCTTCTGTAATTGCTCGATAGCAAAACCTTGCGACCCAAAAACGATAGGAATGCCAGTGGCGAAGTTGCCGATAACGATGACAATATCGAACAGGTTCCACCCGTTCGCCTTGAAACTTTTCCAGCCGAGCCCAACCAAGCGAATGACGACGTCCATAGTGTAGACCAACGTTATGAACAAAAACACCAGATCTGGTCAATGCTTGGTCAGATTTAATACCTGCTTCTCAGTATGAAAACTCACTCCGTAGAATATCCGCGAACGTAGAGTTGCTAAAAGTCTGAGACCTACCCAAGAATATTAGCACTCTGAACCCCGGAGTTTGAATCAGAATAAACATACATTAATACCAAAATATGGAATACATAGAACACCGTCATGAAACGGGACCAAAAGCCGTGCTTCCGCACCGCGCGATCAAAACACCATTCGCGAATAATGCCTCGAGGTCGGACCTTCGGGCGCTTGGATGGCCTTTGCCGCTTGATGAGCTTCTGGAGGTCAATCCACTGGCGTTGTTCGTTGGTCAAAAGGGCCATTCCAGAGCGGGTTGAAAAGTTCCCGATGATAATGCTGGAGACATGCGTCAGTTAAATGAAGTGTGGTACGAGTGCTTGAAACGTACCTGACGAATAGTGTCAATATAACGACTGCACCCATGAGATTATAGACCACGAAGAATATAGCATTGGCTTGGGAAACGTTGTGCCCCGGTTGCTGGTCAATGCCTTGCAGACCTAGTGCCACCCCCAATACATCAATCCACCCTTCGAGCGAAACAATCTCGAACAGGATCAAAAGAGACGATCCGAATGTGTCAAACGAGAACGTAGTCGACGGAGACGGAAGATCCCATGAGCGCGGAGCTAGAAATCCGAAGCTATCATCGACCGGAGAGCTGAGGTACTCGCCAATGCAGTCCGCTTTGCCATTCGCATCGCCGTCATTGCAGACATAAAATCGTTTGGCAAAGATATTCAGACCCCAGCAAGCATAAGGAAGCATATACAGCATCGCAAGAAGGCCAGCTTCCAAGATTCGGCTAGCACCAGCAAACATCACCGAATGGAACGTCTCACGCATCCGCCCAACAAGTGTGACCAAACGGAGCGCGCGGAACGCTTTGAGTGAGCGCGTGAGTCGGCTAATACCACCAATAACAACCAGCGAGGTAACCATGTTTGCCAGGAGCGCGCTCAAGATCATCAAATCGACTAAGTTCCACACGTTCAAGATGTATGCGTTGGGCGTAAACGCGAACCCGTCTGCGATCACCTTGATGATGAACTCTAAGACCAAAACCATGCCAAACGTAACCTCGGAGATATCGAACCAGGCGAAGTGGTCGCGCCCATACTTCCCAAAATAGTTGCGCCGGTAGACAGGGGTGGCGACGGCCGCGACACATATTCCACTGATGACCACGACCATGATAATGAGCTGGAATATTGCCTGAGGTACAGGCGATGGGGGGCGGCCATGAATCCTATCGCCGTTCGAGGGTGTCACCAGCATCTGGCAAAACCGACGCAAGGGATTGCTTTGTGACAATATCCAAAAAGTCTTGTCGAATGTCGGATGGGCAGCAATAAACTCGGCTTTTTTGGCTCGCTGTTCACGCTGGAACTTGCGGTCGTCCGGTATAGTGTCTGGGTTTGTTGCGGATAGAATCTCCCTAATTACGCAAGTTACAGGAACGAACAATTCTCTGTCAATCGAACTCACAAGTGCCGCTCAATCTCCAATGTCTCATCTCCACCCGGGTATGTCGGCCTACGTGGTCTCATAGTCGTGAGCGGGACATCTTGAGCTGGCGGGTCAAGGTCGAAAAAATCTCGCAATATCGCGATAATTCCTCTTGGTTTGTCTTCTTCACTGTGGTATGACTAACATCGAACAATAGGTTATCTGCGACCACGCCGGTCGAGAGGCTAGACCACTTACCGCTTTGCGGGCATGCGTTCGAGAACGCCGGACACGCTGAAGCATGGATCGGCTTCGGCTCATCGTGGGCTCTCGCTCGACAGACTCCAAGCCATTATTCGACCTGAGAAATCGGTAAGGGTTCCAGCGATCCATCCACTCAAGCCGAGCGACCCTAGGCTGAATCTTGCGTTGATACGCTGCAAGTTGTTCTTCGCGCTTTAGGTCCTCTGCTACATCAAAGTTCTATGATAAACAAGCGGATAAGTACTAGTTACAGATTTGGGGTAAGGGACTTACCTCGTTGATGACAGCGATAAACATTTGGAGCAGAATGACTGAAGTAATGACATTAGCCGCGGATCTCTAACAAAGGTTACCACTCACAATTCGCGAACAAAAACCAACCGCACAAGAATGTGGCGACGATCACCGCCTGCTTATATTGCACTTCAGATGCCGTTGCATTGTACAGGACATCCGTCCAGTTCTCCGACGAGAAAATCTACATATCATAAATCAACCTGTCGCCGTCGACGTTCTAGAAGGAAATCGCACCTGATACATGCCCAAAAATCCCAAAGTGATTTGCGCATAATTCATGTCTGTGTCCTCGGGCAAGTCACCACGCAATAACTGTATCGCAACGAGCGCCGCGATGTAGTTTGTCAAAAGCAAGAAGAGCACCATGTTCGCCAAACCAGTCATGTTTCCAAATACTCGGAGCTGTCGGCCCGTGAACCTCGTCAGTAGTACAAACGAGGCATGGCGAGTATGTGCAAAGCACTCACGAGCAAAGGTCTCATACGCGGCACAACTAAAATCACCCGGTAGAACCGCAGAAGCTGAAAGATCGTCAACCAGGGATATGCCTCGGAACGTTTGATCATTGGGATCTGAATGATACTCGAAGCCACGGCAAGGAATAAATCGAGATTGTTGTTCTTCTTATGAAAGAAGTCTCGCCATCGAGGGAAGTATCCAGCTAGGCGCCAAAGTATGTCGACATCGAACGCGATCGTTAAAATCATTTCGGCTTGGTCTAGGATCCATCCCAAAGCAATTCAGTAAAGGGTATCTAAGGAGCAGGCCTTGTATTCACCAAGCTTAGCCAAGTACTCAGGCGAAGACCTTGCCGTCTTTGACGCCTGCAACCCGAAGCTCAAAAGCACTAGCGCGACCCAAAAATAGTGCACCGGCCACCATTCATACCACACTCGAATCACGCTAGGCACTCCACGACGTTTGCCCTTAGCGGACCACCCCGTCTCATTCGCGTCTTTTTCATCTTCATCGTCCTCGAGTCTGTCATAGGTATATATGAGTAAGACGTACTTGTATATAGCCAGGACTACGTACATTGTGGCTCCGAATGCACTCTTCTTTGTCTCGGCCCGAATCGCCCCAAACATGTTGGTGATCACAGCGACGAACAGGTTGATCAACCAGAAATTCAAGACCTGTCCCAAGCATCCAACCGTCAGCCCCGAAATCTCTTGCTTGAAACAAAAACTTAGACTCACCACAATGCAAACCACAAAAAACACAAATGACAGATAGAAATCCGAGTCCATCATTTGATACATCACGGGTGCCCAGGTATTCGCCGAGGCAACTACTATGACCTGCATTGCTGCTAGGAAGAAGTTATCGAACGCTTGGGTGCCGTTTTGGGGATTCGAAGCCGCCTCAAAGCAGATTTGGCCGAGTGGGCAGGTGAAACCTTTGACTTCTTTGGTCGGTGCGAGAGAAGAATCAATGTATCCCGACGGGCGAAGTGTAGTAGGGTCGATAAAGGCGCCGCAGCTTTGAGATAGGGCGATTCCGTTTGAGAGGTCGTCAATTGTGTCGGCTGGATGACTGGATTAGAGGAGTAGAATATATAGCAAGTAATGGTCTTACCAATGATGCAGGTCCGGCGGAAACTACCCTGAAACGACTGCACACCAACGATACTACACCCACGGGTAAGTCCGCTACGACCTCCAGCAGAAACATAGAAACTCACGAAAACAAAATAATCGCAAAAAGGACAAACAACGCCACACGCACGAGCAACGGTCCCGCCCTTTTTAGGGAATGCATAATTGTCTATCTCAAAATTAAGTATCACACCGTTGCCCAACACGTTATTGAACTCACCGAAGTACCCTTTGTAACAGCCAAAAGTCTCGCAGTCCTTAGCACACTCAATGCCCTAAACACATAAATATGTGCACTATCCTGCGTTTCCATTCCCGATACGGCCAACCCAAACATCACCCAAAACGAACAGACAGCAACAAAGTCCGTCCGGTTCCACGAGTGCCGGAGGTACGTGCTACTTTGCTCAGAGAGAATCCGTTGGCGCGCTACGGCAATTTGGAAGGGTGTGACATTATTTTGGTGAAGGTACCATGTTCCGCTTTGGGATTGGACGTGCGTTTGGGAGGCATTGGCGGGAGGCTGGCGGACGGGGTGTGCATGGGGGGTATGTGGTGTTTGTGGTTGAGGTTCGGTGCGCGAGCCATGTGCCGAAGCGATATTCATCTGCGAGACCAAGGCAAGGGATAGCGTTGTTTTGGGTCCTCCAACTTTCTCACCGAGCGGCGCAGTTGTGGTAGTGCCAACCGCAGCAGAACTCTGAGAGTACGGAGTGCGCTGTTCGAAGACTTTACGCCGGACGGAGCGCGCGCGTTGAGCAAAGTTGTCTCCTGGCGCGAGGTCTCTGAGCCAGTCCATTACGCTTGACGGCTTGATTTCGGGGTCGAGGACAAAGCCAGAGACAACAATTCTGGCCAACATTTCGACGCTGCGGGACGAGTTCAGTGTAAGCCAAGTGAGATGCCGGTAGTTGGTAGAACTTACGTGAATATACAAAACAAAATAAATAACGCATAGTCCTCCCAAGTCTTGAAATACCCATCTACGCGCTCGTGCACATATACTGACCTCCACGCCTGCGTCGTCAAAAACACCGCATTTGCAAATATTAATGCCAAGATAATCGGCTCCGTCCACCTGCATACCGTAATTAGCACATTACCCAAACTTTCACTCAGCCTGGAACTTACGTCCATAACAAAGCCGCGCGCATCGCCTGGCGGAATGCACTATCAGGCCCAAACACTCCAAGCGTCCGTCCACGTAGCGTCATATGTTTGCTCTTATCTAATTCGTCCTCGGCCGCCGCCACCTCTGCTCCTACCGCCGGCTCTACGATTTCTTGCGTAGGCGTACCTCCATCCCTGTCTGGCGGTAGATTCTCTACATCCGGCGTCCGGGCAACAGCAACCGGCACAGGTTTATCCTCCAACTGGACCCCTGCAAGATTCACAACGCGTAAGCTAACACGCCGAATGTGCTTCGTCACAGCTTTAAGCGTCGCGCTCCTCATTGGAGAAGCGGCTCCAGACCTCCGAGGCGTGGACGGCCCAGCCGTGCCCCACGCAGCGCTCTGATCTTCCTCCTCGGTTTGTTGACCTGTGTGTGGATCTCCGCGCCATGGTGGAGCAGCCGCGCTCGTTAGACGAGTCGAGTCATCGATGTCAATTGGGTAGCTCGTTGGCGAGTCAAGAGAGACTTCCGAGTGCGTTGGGTGGTGCGAGTAGTACGAAGTCGGGTCTGGTTCGGGATCGTCGACAATGCTTTGGGTATCAAAGTGGGGCGCATCGGGGTCCGTACGTCCAAATGAGGTGGTGGTATTAAAAGTAAGGGGGTCCGGGACAGAGACGGCAACGGATCGGTTCCAGCTGCTGCGGCGCGACAGCCCCTCCGAGGAGCTCCTGCGCGGCCCAACGGGCGACGCTTGCACAGAGTTAGACACCGCCGCGACTTCTGTTATTATTCGTTGAGGACTGCGATCTCTCGTTGGAGTACGAGGAGGGGCCATCCCTTCCCGACCTAGATGAGCGTGATATCGCGAGCCAGAGCAGAGAAATACTCACAATTCGATTATTCTTTCACTAATTTCTATCCAGGTCGTATACGAAGCAACCGTTGCATAAAAAATCGGATCGGTCCCGTGGTTGTCCCAAGAGTGGGTCGGAGCGAAGGCAAGATACAGAGGTTAAGAGGGGGAGAAGAAGAGCAGCCGGGCGCTTACTGCGGAAAAGTGGGTAACGTAAGCACCCTGCCAAGTTACCTTAGTAACTCGTTCTATCTCTTCAAACCACGCCGTCAAGTGCGAAAAATAGCACATTTACCGTACTACGTCTCGTCACATGAATCGAGCGGTGTGTCATAAGTTTTATTTAGCGAGCGACGCATACATCCCGGCGAGGGAACCTCAACGCCCACAAACGACTTCAGACTAACTCCAAAAAAGAAACTTTAAGCGTCCAAAAACGCCTCTAAAACCCTTGCACACCTTTCCCACCCATCATCTCTCATCAAATTATGGCCTGCACCCGGCGCCTTGATCCCCGCAAACCACACTGCCGCCTCCTCATCCTCTCCTCCCTCCTTTTCGCCTGGAATCCCTGAAATGCCTTCAAATTGAAACTTCGAAATATCCCTGACCTTCGCTCTGATTCCAACGTTTGTAGCAGCATACGCATGCGCCATGCGCCGCATAATTGGATCGCTCACAAGCGTATCCTGCGCACCCGATATTGCCAGTAGCGGTACGCGCTTTTTGGATTCTGGAGGGGAAGCGCCAAGGAGATTCCTGAGGACGCGAGCGCAAGTGATGAATGGGAACATCATCCCACTCGGCCAGAGCATGGACTCGTAAGGTGACATTTCAGCTTCAAAAGTTTGAACCTGCAATTTTGAATAGAAGACGGAGTTGAGCCGAAACGTAGTATTTAACGACTGGGGATTGTATACCTTCTCGACGGGATATGTCGGAGAAAAGAATGCTCCGTGCACCAAGCGTGTGGTAGATAGGGGCGACCGAGGGTGGTATAAGCTATACCTAGATTCAGATAACTAACCACTAAGTAAAAATAAATGAGCTCACTCTCTTAAAATTCGGATTGGGAACCATGGATCTAGCTTGAACCAATTCACATATACCCTCCACCTAAGCCCTTTCGTCATCCAAAGCGCCAAATTGAAACTACGAATTTGCTCACCCGCCAAATGAAGGAATCCCAGCCAGAACAGCCAGTTTCCCAACGCCGACTCCCTTTCCGCTATCCACCACGTGCTGGGACAACCCTCCACCCGACGAGTGCCCCACCAGCGTGGTCGGTCCGGCTCGCTCATGACGAGCTTTGATAAACGTCAAAGCAGTAGCGACATCGTCCGCTAAGACATGCTTGGGCGTGAAAAACATCGCCCAAAATGAAGGGTACCACGAATGACCATGCCCTCGAAGAGACAATGAATATACAGGGTATCCTCTTGCTGCAAACCACCTACGCATACAAACCAGACAGCATAAGTTCTACTTTTAATGAGGGCAAATAAATGGATCACGTACGGCAAGAAATTCGAGTAACAATTTGCCGAACCGAATCCCCCATGCAAGAATAACACTGGAGCCTTCCATCCTTCTCCCGCAGGTTCATCCACACCCCCTCCCCCGGGTAACGCATATAATACCTCTAGTGGCCCTACGCCTGTCTGTACGTACATCCTCCTCGCTCCTGCAGGGGGTAGGGGTAGCTTCAGACTCAGGGGGTCTGCATTAGGCGGCAATATACGATCAGAAGGTGTGCTCCACGCAAGAGATATAGTTTCGTCGTATCCGCGGGTCATAATGAGGATGGCTGGGGGGAGTGGGTGGTATATGAGCGAGGGAGAGCTGGGTTTTACGTCTAGTGAGGCGATGCATTGGCCTGCCACTGGTCGATAAAGTGTATGGACCGAGGGTGCAGTGGTGTCTCGTAAACTCAGCTCCTCGATATCGCGCGGGTCGAACCAAAGTCGGGATCTCGATCTTGGCGTGGCTGTAGTGCTCTTTTGACCTCACGTGCCAGAGTGGTGAATGTTAGTCTCAACGCTTTTAGTTTACTCAATGGGCAATCTCCCCGTATAGGAGGCTGGTGTACGAGACTAGACAATCTCATGCATACACCCTCTCTCGGAATATAGAAATGGCCACTTTGGATCAAGTTACAGTTTTCGGCAATTATGCATTCAAAATCTCCTTCACAACCCTCGCGCACTTCTCCCGTCCATCGTCCGTTATCAGATTTGCCCCCCCCCCAGCCCCGCAATCTCCGCAAAGGTGAAATTTTGTTAGGCCTTGTGCCCAGCCAGGCAGTGTATCAACTCACGAGCGGTGAAAGTGATTCAGAAGCAGCTTTTTGGACAGGCTTTTGATGCAGTGCGAGGCCGAACAAAGGTCGAGGCTTCTGAACAACATCAAAGACAAGATCTGACACTCGGCGCTTATCCCTCACCTTTATGATTGATATTTCCCAGAACCGGAGTGGAGGGCTTGACGTCAATACCGTGGGTTAAGGAAATGTGCTGGAAGACACGCACAATTAGAAAAGATGGGGAGACAATGGTTATCTCTAAGGTGGTGGGGCTGGGAGTCGCGCATCTGAGACTGGGATAGGTGGTCGGGGTGGTAAATCGAGTGAGAAGTGGATGTATCTGACGAGGCGTCGAAAACGAAGTATTCTGTGGCACTGTTCAAGAGTATCCGGTATGATCTATCCAAACAGACTGGGAGCACGGTGAAATGGAGTATGAGGGACAAGCTCCTACTATGCTGCGTGGTCTCGGCTGGTTGAAACTAGCGTTTGTTTGTAGTTGACTGCGAGGGCGGATGGCGGGGTCGAGCTATGCCTCCCCTCCCAAATGCAAACGCATATAGCCAAATATTATAAATAGATTTGCTACATCTTGTGCAAAGGACGAGAGGGGAAAAGAAACCCGAGTCAGGCTCGAACTCAGAGCCCCTTAGTGCCCCTCGGATACCACTATTGCATTTACTGTCGTTGCATATTTCTTGCGTTTTTCACGACTTTTGCTGCATCTTACATCGTATATCACTGGGTTATTGATGTTATGACACCGCTCACGGGAATCGTTGTATTCAGATCGTAGGTCACCGCACCCAGACCAACCGCGAATGATTCGGTCTGACAGATCAAAAAAGCCGTAATTTTTGCTCTACATAGCACATGCTATGAGTTTATAGCCGCCCTTGGTTAATTCAAGATATGGGAATGTAACTAATTCTACATAGAGTTGTGGGAGCATACAATCGGGATCAAGACTAGGGATGTCGGGCATGACTATTAAACCACGGTACTCACTTCGCCGGCTATTTGGGCACCATCGCCACTTAATGGCAGCGCCCAACGTCCCCATTATTCTTTCCGTGTGAAAGAGGGCACGGCCGCAGAAACAGGCAAGAAAGCGGATAGTCATACATAGATAGGCGCATACAAACTGGAAACATAACAAGATAGCGAATGCGAGGGAATACACAGGATCATCAGACAATACATCTCATCCCAGTATGCAACTGAACGCGCAGCTCAGGCAGCCTCGGCTATTGTCGCGTCTCTCTCCCCACCAGCACGCATTTCAGCCAATGCTTTGCACAGTTGTGCAACACTCGGTCTTTCCCCCGGTATCTCCTCCCAACACCACTGGATTAATTTCCAGAGCCTATCGTTCCCGAGTAAGCATCTACAGGGTTGTGCACACTGGCCAGCAGTGCAAACTGGTCGTTTAGGACGTTGGCCGCATGCAGTGATCTTGAATATTACAGCACAGTCTTGAATGACTTCCGACCAGGGCATAGTGCCTGTCATTAACTATACCAGGCAACGACCTTCAGTTTAAGACCTGCGGAAAGGTCCCAGAACTTACCTCGAGAGCCAACATACCCCACGAGAAGATATCAGCAGGGAGCGACACAGCCATTGTCTCTGCCCGAAGTTGTTCAGGCGCCATCCAGCTACACTCCGTCACAAAAAGCACCAGTTCATATGACTGAGGTTCACCGGCCACACGAGCAGACTCACCGGATCGTGCCTCCCAACGTAGTGTCGATAGACATGATGTCCTTCATGAAGCGGGATAAGCCGAAATCACAAACGCAGGCGCGGCCGTCTTGGTCAATCAATACGTTTGCCTGCGCTAAGCAGTTAGTCGCGTTCAGGCGCAGAGGAGGGATGCGAGACTTACTCCTTTGAGGTCGCCGTGCGCGATTGGTGGTTTCTGAGACGCAAGGTGATTCATACCCTTCGCCACGTCGTGAAGCTGTGTTCAAAACATTAGAATATGCCACGAAAATAACGAAGAGCAGAAGACACACTATCTGGAGTACGTCAGCCCCTGGGTGGTTGGCGAGATACTTCCGTGCAGACCCGTTCGACATGTACGGAGAGACCATCCCAAGGTACGTGTTTTCCACGCACACAACCCCAATGAAAGGGAGGATATTTGGGTGCGCCAGGTTCCGCCATGCAATCAGCTCCCTGCGAAATGACTGCCCGCAGCCGAGCTCAGCGAGCGTGCGCAGCACTCGGCGTCCAAGTACTCACCTTCTTTCCACGCACAGCACCCGAAGCCGTCTGGGAGCTCTTTAGGAACTTCACAGCTACGTCTTGCTTGTTCCACGACGCTCGCTCGACGTAGCTGAAGCCGCCACGAAGGCCTTCTGCATTGCTGTGAGGCTGCCACTCGGCATTAGCCAGGAGAGGAATGTTCAAGTCCTGGATGCTACCCAATAGGTCTGGGTCGCCGTCAAACCGCGCAAAGGGTAAGAACGGGCGCGGACGGTCATTGCTCGTGGGGTAGAACGGTCGCTCGTCAATAGGGAAGGTAGTACTTAGGATAGACGCCGTCGTATCTGAGTCACCACGAGATATGTGTGATAATCAAAATATTGCACCCCTTTAGGCTTACCTGGTTCGGATCCACCTCCCACACGCTCGCGTAGCCGAGACGACCTCCGCAGGCCAGGCTCAACCGGCTCGACCGATGGAAGAGGTTTCCGCCTCCCTAGCATCCTCGCAATAGGCTTCGAGCTCACTACTATAGCCATGCTCTCACCCGCACTGCTTTTCCTCGCATTCTGCTTTCGTTTCTTTATCCCAACCGACTTCCGCGACGCTTTATTCCCTGTCGGTAACATTGCCCTCTGTAGCGACCTTGCCATATTCAGGGCGAGCGTATCAACCCTTCGTTATAGATGACACGGGGCCAATGCTGTCATAATACTCGCCGTTAGTGTAACTAGCCCTGGCGCAAAGGTGATGTTTATGTGTTGCTTACATCCCGAGCAGAGAGTCGAAAGAGGCAGAGATAGGAAGTAGGGAAATAGAAAAAAGTTCTGCAGTTGGCGAAGCGGGGGGGGGCGAACTTACTCGTCAGGTAGGTCAGGCGCCCCCATTTTATAACCTCGTGCATTTTGTCTTTTCGCTCCGGACAAGATTGCGCCGTGATAGCTCGACAGGGCGACGAAATATGAGTCTATTACAGGATTAGTTCAACATACATATGATGGAGGAGACTGTGCTCGACGGCATCCTTGAGCTACACATGGTCACATCGACATCGAGCGGTGCAGGGCAATCGAATCCTTCCACCCAGCTCCGTCTGCCATCGAACTTCATCTCATTCCGGAAGGAAGGCAATCGTTGCACTCTACGGGCCGCGTTCATCGCGTACTACCCCATCTAGCCCTCCAGGTCGATCTCCGGAGGCGGCCCCAGCGAGTTCTCCCTAGAGGTCAAGAAACGCTATGCTCCCTATACCACGTTCACGTTGGTTTGGGCCTTCTCGTTCAGCGACTTATTACTGAAGGGGCCACCACTGTCCTATTTGGGTACCGCTCCTGTCCAGCGGGCTCCGAAGTGGCGAGCGAGATGTTTAATCTCGCGCGAGTTGCACCTCCATGTATATTGTCTATATGCTATATGATTTTTGTATGCTTCGACATGTCTTCCGCCCGCATTGTCTTGTAGCAAGATATATCATACCAATCAACCATTATCTATTCCGATGCCCTAACGTGTGAGCAGATGGCGGCGCTTCAAGTCCAAGCTGCTCTTGACGTGAAATTTCAAACAAGGTGTCGATTCTTCTCTCCGCCTCGTTCCTAGAGAGTCAGGACACCCAAAAGCTCTCGGGAAACCGGATATTGACTGAGAAGATGCGCATATACACAACCATCTGGGTCCCGGTCGGCAGGCAAAAAATCGGAGGCAAGGTCAGTGTCCCAGTTGCGGGGCGTTTCTAGTTAATGGATCACTTGTTAGATCCATTATATAGCCCCTCATATGTTCGAACAGCATGACCATACGGCCCTCAAAACGCAAATTCGGATGGTGGAGCAAAGATTATATCTCGAGCGAGTTGCAAGGCTGAAGCTCGAACCCCCAAGCCATGTCGAGAGAGCGCCGAAGAGCGAGCAGAAGGGAGGAACTCACTGAACTCTATGAGTAGCATCCCATAACCACGCTTCTGGTACGGCGGTAGCGTAACGATACAGGCTAAATTATAGTCGTCGTATGAAACCTTTTCTTGCGAGAAATATGCAAGAAAGTGATCGCGATGGGCGTCGGCATCGGTTAGGATGTAGAACATGACTGCGGATACAGCAGTAAGCATATAGGCACGCATAGCGGAGCAGAACAGAAACGTGGGTGAGATAATGCGGGGGCGCCATTAGAGGTAGAAATAAGCCAAACACATACAAACAAGCCAAGCGCCCAGTGAAGCGCATAGTCCGACATCAATCGAGCTAGTTGGTTGTATGCCCGAGACTGGAGAATAATTTGAAACCATCACTCACAGTGCTCGGTATCGAAAAACAATGTTTTGACGTTGATGAACAACTTCCCAAACAGTGAAAGGTTCTGGCAGTACAGCAAACGATGGGTGACGAAACCAACTAAAGCGATCAATAATTAATCGAAAGCGTGAACGAAACCAAGCCAATCACTCAATGAGCGGAGGCCGAAATGAAAAGCAGATCCACAAGCCAGATAAAAGACGATGAACGATCGGGTGGTGCAGCGGCAGTGGGGAACGATGCGATCTGTGTCATGGCAAGCACAGCGTGATGTGCGAGGACGTAACGGTACCAGAACTAGCCACTAGGCAGCTACGTAGGACAGGAATGGAGAATGGACGTGCAATTCAAACAAACAAGGCATAGCCTAGGTCGCTAGGAATACGTGGACAGTAGATCGTCCATAGGGTCACGAATTCAACGAGAACGGCTAACACGTACCCTCTCTGCCTGCCCGTCGACTTCCCAGATCGCACGCGCACCGCGTTGGTACACCTTCTAACCAGGAGGGTGGATAATCTTGCATGTCTTCTAAGCACGCACATGCCCGGGTGTGGAGACAGTGCCACACGGTAACCAAGGCCAGTGGCACGGAGAGGGAGGAGCACCGTGTCAGCTAGTGCAAATCCAAATGGGCGCGCGAGGTGAACGTGAAAGGGACTACGGTTCTCTCCTCCCAGTGCTGACGTCGAATACCCACGAACACCCCCGAACACCAATGATGCTGGACGCTGGGGAAACCCAGTATCCATAGCACCGAAT